>CAUYQG010163722.1:0-30198 GCA_963574415.1 Tarsius wallacei
TTAATGGTGGTGGGTATCTATGTGAGGATGGGGAGACACCTCTTATCAACAAGGGTACCTGAACGAAATATTTTTGTATGCCTAACCCCTAACTGTACCCCACAATAACATAATAAAATAAAATAAAATAAATTAAAAAAATAAAAAAATAAATAAATTTGTATACCATTTTTTCCTGTTAGTCTGTTGTCAACTTATTTTATAGACTTAACCTATCAACCTTTTGAAAACACAGCAAGAACAATTTATCTGAAGCTATAAGCCTAATTGGTAGTCCTGTACACACCCATCCAAGCAATAGAGTCATACACATGCTAATTCTTCATTTTCCCGTTGCTCATTTGGCTGTCAAAGACTACAGGGAGATATCTGAATTAAAGATCAGAGAATGCAAAGTTCCTTTATCTCTAACTCTCAATTCTACTTTTAACATTATGACTTTTCTATAAATGTTGTGTCCCTAAGCACCTCTGCTCTCTTTTTGTTATGAATAATTCAAATAGCACAGAGAAAAATCAATAACGCTCTTTTTAACCTAAAGTTATCACTTTCCACCAGCATTCATTCATTTTCCTTTGTCTCTTCTAGGAAGAAGAGATGTTTATTATGTATGCTTGATCAGTGAGCAAATATATTCAAATTGTGAACACAAGAAGATTAAAAGCCTTTAGTACAAATCTGACAATCGTCTTCCACTCTTGCAAAAAAAAAAAAAGTTTAAGTTACTAGGATGGGAGAAAACAATTTTCACTAGTTCATTAATATTAACCCTCCAAGACTAAAGGAATTTTAGAGTAGCACCAACTGAAAATCCCCACAGTGTGAGAAGTAGCTTTTCACCTTAGCTGCCCCAGATTCTTTCTTATGAAACAGACTTCTGGGTTCAGCAGACTGTAGAAATGCTAGCACCTTTGTTAGGAAGCTGTGAAAATATGCTTGACCAGATAAAAGTGTAATATTTGTTTTACTAAAAAAAGAAATTCAGGCCATAAAATGTTAGGATAGGCTTTATCAATAAAGCAAACAATATTTTAGTTATACATTCTATGTTCTTATGACAAACTCCTTTCTTTACATACTGAAAGATTTTAAGATACTATCACCTCCATAAAACAATACACTCTAATTCTCAAAGGGAAAATTTTGGATCTCTAGAAATTCTAGGTTCTTATTCAATTTAAGAAATTTTCCTGGCCATGAACCACCTCCTTTCATCTATCAAACTCAGAAAAAAAAAAAATGACATTAACCAAAAGAATCTCCTTTCTTTCATTTTTCAGCCCCGCCCCATTTTGAAATTGTCTGAGCTCCTTAAATACCCACCAGAATTATTTAATGGAAATTACTGAGAATATTCAACATCTCCTCCAGGCATTCCAGTTTAAAAGAGAGGCCTTAGTTTTGTGTCACTGTTACTGACAAAACCACTTAGGCTCAGGGATAGAAGAATGTCTTGTCTCTTCCTCTTTTCTGAAGCAAAGTAAACATGTTTCATGGTAGACCCTTGGTTATTGAAGGGGTTTGCAAGCAATTTAGTTATTATCAAGCAGCTCTTATTTCTTTCATTAAACCACTTTTAGGTAAATGAAATCTTTCACTATAATTTTCAAACCAAAAAAGAGTATGTGTACATTGTAAAACATATTTGTCTACCAAAATAGAACACTAATAGCCAAAGCAATCCTAAGCAAAAAGAACAAAGCTGGAGGCATAACATTAGCTGACTTCCAATTATACCACAAGGCTATAGTATCCAAAACAACATGGAATTGGTACAAAAATAAGACACACAGCTCAGTGGAACAGAATAGAGAACTCAGAAATAAAGCCACAGATCTACAGGTATCTTTGACAAAGTCAACAAAAATGTACTCTGAGAAAAGGATACCCTATTCAGTAAATGGTGCTTGGAAAATTGTATAGCCATATGCAGAAGAATGAAACTGGATCCCTATCTCTCACCATATATAAAACTTTACTAAAAACAAAATTATCATTCAATCCAGCAATCCCACTACTGAATATATGCCCAAAGGGAAGGAAATCATTGCAACAAAAGATACCTGCACTTGTATGGTTATTACAGCACTATTTAGAAAAGCAAAGAAATAGAAGAAACCTAAGTGCCATCAATGAAAAACTGGACAAAGAATATGTGAGATATACACATATCTCACATTTTCTTTAATTCATATATTATATATGTGTATACCATAGAATACTATTCATTCTCAAAAAAAAAAGAAGGAAATCATGTTTTTTGCAGCAACATGGATGGAACTGGAGGGAGATGAAACAACTGAAATAACTCAGAAACAGAAGGCCAAATACCACGTGTTCTCATGTATAAGCAGGAGCTAAACAATATGTATACATGGTCATAAAGAGTGGAACAATAGACATTGGAAACTAAAATAAGTGAGACCTGAACAAAATTATTTATTGGGTGCAATATTCACTATTTCAATTAGTACACTAAAAGCCCAGACTTCACCACCCATACCAAATATGCACATAAGAAATCTGTACTTGTACTCCCTAAATATATTTATTGTGAGGTCAAGTTGTCAGGAAGTAGGTTATTATGCAGAAATGTGTTGGTCCTAGAATAGATGTCTGGAGGAGTCATCTGTTTGTTGTCTTCTTCTTAGAGCATTCAGTGGAGAAAAGGAATGACAAGTGACAAAAGGAAGATAGAGGAATCAAGGAGGAGAAGGAAAATGGGGAGGGGGAACAGAAAAAACACTTAGGCAGAATGCATTTCTTCACCTATAAAATCATAGCTCTTCTTGGTAAATGAATGTGATAAGAAACTGACAATTTTCCTTAAGGAAGCATATAGTTTGTGTGTTTGTTTCATATCTGAGAGTTATTTATTTGGGGCTACACTAAAACCCAGAATATCAGTATGGATATATCAATATTCATAATATCCGTAAGGGAAAAGCTGTCTCACCCAAAAATGCTAAATAAGTAACTATTTAATTTTAGAAAAGGAACTGGCTGTGTGTGCTTACATGCATCTGCTAAAACAAACCAAGGCCTCTCTTCATCCTCAGCTCTCTTCTGTGTGGGACATGGCGGTTGTAAGAACAAGGTGCTAGAGTTCAGGTATGACTATAAAATAAGATAATATTTCCACATTATCAGGAACCAACAACAGGAAATAAACATTACTGGCCATTGTTTTAGTTTGTGTTTCTCCAGACACAGACCCTGCGACAAGAGTTTAAGGGCACTTAGTTTATCTGGAATAAAACACTAACAAACAAAAACACCAGGAAAAGGTATAGAAGGAAACATCACCAAGATAGAATGCCTTGTCAAACCAGCTGTCACCAAGGGTGACTGGAGGAAGTCCAGGGACCAGTACAGAACACCATGCCTTTGAATTAGACAATCTAGAGGGAGAGGGAGCTGGAAAATATATACACCAAATTCTACAGGTAATTGGGTTGAGGGATGCTGGAATGAGGGGAGGGGGTGCATTAATTCCCAAGCACCTCCAATAGGCAAAAGAGGCTTCAACGGCTACAGAAAACCTCAGGCAAAGAAATTCAGATACTGGCAAGTGAATGTGAACCTTGAACCCTGAGCCTTTGAGCCTTGTGTGCTGTGCTATAAGGGTAAGGGGGTACGGGGGCATTGACACCATCTGTTTACAATCATATGGGAACTCAGCATTGCCGAGTATAAGGAAAAAATCATCCCACTCTCACATTCCACAAAGCACCTTACTGAGACATTGTATGGATTCTCTCTCCAAAAGGCAGGTTACTAAGCTCCAGGAGCCAGTGGACAATTGAATTTTATGTGGCCAACACAACTTGCTTTGACACTCTAGTAAGATGCCCAAAGAGACCATCATGAAGCTCCACTCAAGTTACAGAGCTTGGGCAGCTTTGTCTTTTCATTTCTCAAGATATATCTAAAGTTATAAAGAACTATCCTGTATTCTATAATTACTCAGCTCATAGAAATCTCACTTCAACCCTATGTGAGTAAATATCCGGTTATAGGATTTTTTTAAAATATGGCTGTCTTTGCTTCTCATTCCTGAGAGGAAACCTCTAAACCCTTGGAATTTCTTGAGTAATAGATGTGCCTTTGTTATTTACGAGAGGCCTCTTGGACCACAACTGTGTTTATGATAACAAGATGACTCATGATGAACACTACATAGTTTCAGGATGGGTATTTGAGCCAGCCCAAAATCTTGGGAGGGAAGGGAAGCTAATGATTGAGTTCAATTATGTGGACAATAGTCAGTCAAATATGTCTATATAATGAAGCCCCAATTAAAAAAAAAATGACCGAGTGGCTCACACTTGTAATCCCAGCACTCTGGGAGGTAGAGCGGGGAAGAAAAGTACCTGAACCCAAGAGTTCAAGATCAGCCTGGGCAACTTGTCTCTAAAATAAATCAAAAAATTGGTCAGGTATGGTGGCACATGCCTGTAGTTCCAGTTACTTGGAAGGCTGAGACAGAAGGATCAGCTGAACCCAGCTGGTCAAGTCTGCAGTGACCATGAGCAAGCCACTGCACCACCGCACTCTAGTCTGGGTGACAGAGTGAGACTCCAACTCAAAAACAAAACAAAAAAATATGTGGGCATCTGAGGCTCAAGTGAGCCACCCTAGTTGGCAGTTATGCACTGACATGTCAGGGGGTTGATTTGTCCTGAGGACTTGTACGTTTCCCATGTGGGACCCCTACCCCCCCACCCCCAGATATCACTCTGTGCATCTCTTCATTGGCTTCTCCTCATCTGTATCCTTTAAAATAAAACTATAAGAGTAAGCATAGTACTTTCCTGATTTCTGTGAGATATCTTAAGCAAATTATCTAGCTTTAGAGGGTAGTGGGACCCTGGAATTTGTAGTCAGTTAGTCAGAAGTGGCCTGGGAACCCCCAAGCTTACAGCTGGTATCTGAAGTGAGCTCAGTCTTGTACAGAATTTTGCCTTAACCTGGAAATTTGACCTAACTCCAGACAGAGTCAGAATTACCTTGCACAGCCACAAGAAGTTATGCAATTTATCTAACATCTTCTGAGTGCTAAAGAGAGCAGAATTTATGGGTTCTCCTCACTCCAATTACAAGTGTTTTCCACTGCACTTTGCTGCATTTTAGGCTATTTCAGGAAAGGCTAAGGATAGGTTCAAGAAAAACTCTAGTTAAAGCGGGCTTAAGACCTCTAAGAATATTAGAAAGTATGTGATGTTTCCAAAAATTGCAATAAAAATAAACAAGATTTATTTCAACAAACAATTCATTTACAAAGATAGTATGCAGGTGCAATTGTTATTAAACTCCTATAGCCTAAAACTAAATTTAGAGAACTTTGTTGATACTGAAATTAGACATTGAGCCAGCTTGAGTTTGTCCTTATGGCATCACTGCCATTGTGTTTTAGGAGTTTCCCAGGTTCACTGGTTTTTGTGTCACTTTCTTTAGCAAAAGCATATGAAGCAAAATCATCTTTTGACTCATACTTACCTCAATGTGCACTAAAAATGTTGTATTTTTATTTCTCTATAATTGACTTTGCTTCTAACAACTACCTACAGTCTTGTATGTTGAGGGGGTGGTATTTCACTTTTTGGAGTAGAGTGTTGATGGTTTGTATAGATTTTTTTAAGGCTGTCTTTTTTTGAAGTATAATATGTATATACAGAAATATGTACATATTATGTGTATAGCTGGATAAATGTTTACAAAGTAAACACACCTGCATAACCAGCTCCCAGATCAAAAAATAGAATATGACCAGCATCCTAGAAGCTCCCATGGCTTGGTCAAGATGCTCAGGGAGTAATATAGACTTTCATATTTGAATTCAGAGTCCTCGGTGGTCTCTGGGGCAGAGGTCATCCTTCTATTATCGACTACTTATGCCTGTGGCCAGCATAACTGAGCAGTGCCCATTAGTGTTTCCTGCTAAGTCCTACATCAGCTCTGGAGGATGCTATGAACCTCTTGTTCCTCAAGAATACTGTGATGACTCTTACGTGATTCTGGCTCATGTGGTCATTTTGCAGCCCTCTAGGAAAGACTCTCCATAGTGTCTCCTTCTGGAAAAATCCTTGATCATTCTCCCAATGTTTTCTATTTTCTCTCTTTGGGGAGGGGAGTTAGAGGAGTGGGGACATGTGGGTTTCATCCATGCAGCACCTGAATTCAAGCTCTCCCTCTTTCTGCCTAACAAAAACATAGCACCATGAAAACTGCTTAGATGAGACCACGCCAGATTGGGGCCAGGTCATTCCAGAAAACAGCTTCTGGTCTCACGTAAGAAATCAGATACTCCCCTCTGCTTCCCTTTGTTCTCCCACCCCTGTAGCAGTTCTATTGTGTAACTCCATGTTGGCAAAAACTGTATGCAGAAACAGGCTTGCAGATTCCATCTAGTGTGTTCTGGAAGCCTGCCCAGTCCCCATGTTCTTGGGGTGCCATATGCCACGCTGGGTAAGTGTAAGAAAAGTTGGCCCCACCGGCTTTTGATCACCTCATCTAGTGACCCAACCTCAGCTCAGGCAGATCTCAGGCATCTGATTTATCAATCTCTCTCTATCTCCTTTCCTTCCTTTGACCATGATCTTGTGGTCCTAAAAGAAGGGGTTTTCAAACTTTTCCTTATACCATATTATTCCTTCTATGCTACAACATTGACTCTCTTATCTCATGTTCTCGTTCCTCACTTGAATAATCTATCTCCTTTCCTGGTGGAAATAAACAAAAGGGGTATCTTCAGTACCCTGGAAGAATATTGATGATGAGTCCTCCAAAGTTAAAAAATATTTTCCAGCCCAATAAAACCTTTCAAGATTTTCAAGATTCCGGCCTTTGTGAGAAGGATGAGAGACATTATATTTCATGTCAAGAACTTGATATTATTTTTCTCTTTAAATGTCTTCCATAATAATCCTAATGCTAATCTCTTCTTTCCCTGCCTCCATCACTCCATTTTTCTCCTCTGAAACCAAAAATACATATATAGAAAAAGCTGCCTCAAAAAGAGGAGGGAGAAGTCATAACACACAGAAACATATAATCAAAAACCCTATTCAAATTTTGCAAAATATTAATCCCAAGAGACAAAAAATGCAGTAATATAAAATTCACAATGAATGATTTCAGCATATTTCCCCAATATGCCTGCATGCCACCAGAACCAACTTGGTAACTAATGAAGTCTAATTCATCAAATCCAGACGCCTTGGGTTTAGAAACTCTGAAAACAAAAGGGAGCTAATAATTTCGTGCATTGATATAGTTACATATAGTTTATACAGTCATAAACTACAGTGTTTTATAGTTTACAAGATGCATTTGAATACTTGCCGTATTTTAATCTCAGAGCACCCTTGTGGGATATATTTTACTGTCTTCATTTGGAGACCTAGAGCAGTTTGACTATTTGCCACCCACATAGAGCTACAATGCGAGAACCATAAAAACAATGTATTGTAAACTTGTCTTGCTGGTGGTTCTAAAGGAAATGAAATGGATTTGGGGACAAATTTTGCTTCTTTTTTGAAGACATGTTTTTATCAAGCCATTTCAGTTGTTCGAGTGGTAATCAAACACAAGCTTATTCCCAGTGCCCCAGAGAAACACTCAACAGGTAAGGTAAACTACATACAAACTGCATATGCCTGAAGGAAGTGTCCTGCATAAGAAAATGTAAAGGGTCACCTTCTTCACAGTAAGAGTACTCCCCTTAAGCTTATTATGATGTGAATTAACATTTTGTTTCCTAGACAGGTATCGGAGGCAGAGATAGATCTTCCACTCCAAAGGACTTTAAAAACTCAGACTCTTAGAAACGGAGGCAGGGAGGTTCCCAGAGAGGGAGCAAGTTGTTAGATTCTTGGAAAAGAATTATTCTGGTATTTTACGTCCCTTTTCTACATTGTAATTCCCTTATATCAAGAGTCAGTGACAGCAAATCTAAAATTGGCAGTGGGGTCTTATCAGGATAAAAATTTGTTGCACAACAAAAGAAACCATTAAGAGAGTAAAGAGACAACCTACAGAATGGGAAAAAAATATTTGCAAGCTATGCATCTGACAAAGGCCTAACCTCCAGGATCTTAAGGAACTCAAATAAATTGACAGGGAAAAAAAGATTAAAAAGTGGCCAGAGGACATGAACAGACACTCTTCAAAGGAAGACAAACAAGCAGCCAACAAACATATGAAAATATGCTCAGTATCACTAATCAGGGGAATGCAAATCAAAAGTACAATGAGATACCACCTCAGGATGGCGATCATTAAAAAGTCAAAAAACAACAAGTGTTGGTGAGGTTGTGGAGAAAAGAGACCACGTCTACACTGTGGGTGGGAATGTAAGTTAGTTCAGCCTTTGTGGAAAGCAGTGTGGCATTTTCTCAAAAACTAAAAGTTGAACTGCGATGTGACACAGCAATTCTACTTCTGAGAATATACCCAAACGAACATAAATTGCTCTACCAAAAAGACACCTGCACACGTATGTTTATTGCAACACTATTCACAATAGCAAAAACATAGAACCAACCCAAAGGCCCTTTGAAAGCTGGAGACCACCATTCTAAGTGAACTATCGCAGAAACAAAAAACTGAATACTGCATGTTTTCACTTACAAGCGGGCCCTAAACATTGGGCACGCGAGCACCAAGGTGGGAGCAACACACATCGGACACTGCTGAAGGGGGGGAGGTTGATAAGGGGCACACAACCACCCATTAGGTGCCATGTCCATTACCAGGGGAGAGAGGGTTCACTGGAAGCCCAAACCTCACCTGCATGCAATTTACGTATGCAGCAAATCCTCCCATGTACCCCTCAACTCTAAAACAAAAATAAAGACAATTAAATGTAAATTTTTAAAAGAGCGAGGTCTGACTCTGTGTTAATTGTTCCTTAGGGAATTATCTTTGTTCCCATACTTTGGTTAAAGAGACCTGAGAGATAACGGGGTCACAGACCTGGAGGAGAAGGAGGAAACAGGAGGAGGAGGAAGACACTGAGGCTGTCTGTAGTACAAGGTACTAAGGGCATAAGTGGACCAGTGAAACATTCCAGGACTCCTCGGGGTGCTCAGACACCTGCTAGCACCCACAGAGGGGATCAGGCTTGGGACGCCCAGACGGTAAAGGAAGGAGACCTCCCATAACCTGAGAAGTCTCAGTTACAACTACAAAGAGTAAAAATGATTAGAGTCTGTGTCTATGTCTCTATCTACCCTTCTTAACTGTGTACCAAGGAGGGAGGAGGGCCATTCTGAAAATAAAAAGTCCTGAATCAATAGTTTATTTTAATATAAAAAATGAGATGAATACTATAGATAGAGACAAAGTAAGAGCTTGGAGCCTAGATCCCAGCTCTGCCTCTACCCAGACAATCTCAGATGAGCCACCCAAACACCCTGTCACTCAATTCTCTCATCTGTAAAAGATATTGATTCTACCCTGTAGGTGGTTTCGTCAGGATTAAATGAGATAATTTAGAAAAAGTACTTAACATGTTGTCTGGTTGCCTTGCCCTTAATAAGTATTCAACGAGTGCAAACTGTGCTGAGGACAAAGTATGGGACACCAGCTAATTGGCCACGGTTGCTCACATTTATTTTAAGAAAAATGAAAACTCCAAGATCATTAGAATTAAAATGTATTGTATTTTGGAATTACAAGAGACATTTTTTTCAGACGATGGGAGGAGACCTTCTGTTTGCCTTTGAGCCCGCTTCCAGCTCTCATCTGGTGGCATTTCCACTGGCCCAGAGGTCAATCCATCTAGGATGCTGAGTAAAGAACTGGATTTCCAATTGTACTTAACCTGGTGTCTCGAAGCCCTGGGCTGTCAAGAACCTGACTGTCTCTGTGAGGTTATTTAAAGGAGATCCTTGCTCACTGCCTCCAAATGTCCATGTCTCATATCTCCCTGCAGCATAACACGTTCTTGCTAAATCTCAAAGGCTTTCTGTGTTCAAGAGCTCCTTATCTATTATAACACAAATGGCCCTGGAAATAAATAATAATTCTCCATCAACTCATATTTCAAGGAGAACCATAGCAGCAGCAAACGCTAACAATTTCTTGGAAGCCCAGATGTAGGAGAGTTATAAATGAGAGAGGGAGGAAGGGGTGAAGAAAGGGTTCACATGAGGGTGGACTGTTTCTACAAGTTTTAGAAGTAGATATGTGAGCTTCAGATTCCCAGAGAGCCTCCCTTCCTGACCCGTTGTTTCGGTGTCCTCATTTATCAAGCAGGCATAACAATACTCTCCTTACTAGGGTGGTTTTAAAGATGAAATAAAGCAATGTGGAAGGCTTCACTTTGTCCTACATATTGGAAGGAAGTGGTGACCATTAGCCCCACCACTAGGCTGTGGGGTCTGAGAAGCCATTTATTCAAGTTTCATCTGTCATTTGCTCAATGTGTGAGTTCCAGCACTGCCTGGCTTCCGTCTGTTAACTTCTAGTTAGAATAGTACACGATGACATTAATCATTTAAAGACAAGGATAATCAACTGATGTGGGGTGAATGGCTTACTAATTTGAAGTAGGATTATTCAAAATAACGATTTACTGTTTGCAGGAAATAAATTTAAGTCTGAAGTCATTAGAGTTAAAATATTCTCCAATAGCTTTACAGTCGTGAAAAAGGCTATTGAAGAAATGTGACATGTAATAAAAACAGAAAAGGAAGAAAAAGTGAGTGAAATTTAAAAAGCTCTTGCCCGGTTCTCTGACCACAGGCCTCCCCGCAACTGCTTTTTCTTCATGCAGTGCCTTTTTCAGACATAACCACAAGATGGCAGCATAAGCTTAGCTATTGGTGAAATTTTTTTCTGGGTCTCTGAGTTCCTTCTTCCACTCCATTTCATCTTCTCTTTTGGCCTGAGCGGAAGAACGCTCTTTTGGACTGCCGGCAATAAATAAATAACAATGAACTATCTTAGGCTCTAGGAACTTCCAAAGGGCCTCTGCTAAGAGCAGTTTCCCCGAAGTCCAGAAAGAGCCGCCTTTCCTCCCGACTGAAGTCCCCAAGCCTGGGAGGGCATTGTTCTCTCTCAGACCAAGTGTACCTATCCATAGGCGCTTCCTACACAAGGACAGAAAACCCAAGATCCTTGAGGCTCTCAGAGAGAATGCTGTTAACCTGCATCCCAGGAGGGTGGATGAAGGTGACTCGGCGGCCCTGGGAATCTTCAAGGGAAAAAGTCATGTTCCCATTTGCAACCTGTCCTTCCCAGTGTATCAGCATTTGGGAACATGATGCCCTTTATGAGTATGCCTGTAGTAACTTCAAGAATCATGTTCTCACCACAAGGCAAAGGCAAAAAATGGGCAGGTTTTCTTTCCCTGGGGTTTTTTGTGAGGTTTTAAAAAAAATTTTTTTTTTAATCTTTTCCCGACACCCTTGCCCCCAACATACTTACAACTCACCAACCAGAAATCAGTCCCCTTCCAGAACCTGAAATGGTTACCAGAAAGAGAAGTGGGATGCTACGATCGGTTTAGAAAAGCTAGATTCAACCCTTGGGCCTGGGGAAGGTCGACTTTCCTTGGACACATCACTCTTGCCAGAGATCAATACTCCTGGGGCTGAATTCTAGGATCTGCCGTGATGCACCAGAACTCAGGACACAGCCCTGCCTCCCAGAGGCTGAGTAAACACAAGTCCAGTGGTGGCCATGCAGGGAGACCTTCGGTGTGCCAGAGCTTCGGCTAAGCAACCACCAACCAAACTGCTTGCTCTTTGCTGCGGGAGGAGAAAAAGAATTAAATGTTGCTGTGACCCAAATTGGCCCTGGGGTCAGTGCAGGAGCCCTGGGTTCTGGTACCTGTTCTACTCAGACTGTCTGGGACACAGAGAAAGTGCCTCTGCTCTCTGGGCCTGTTTCCCTCAGAGAAATGCAGCCTGTTCTAAGCAGTCCAGCATCAGAATCAGCCTGGACCCTCCGTGGCAATAGGCAGTCTCAAGCCCATGTTTGTCTGTCATTGTACCCTTGGGCCACCAGAATCATGGGAGCTAGTAATTTCCAACCAAAGAGATTTCTTTTCCTACTTTCTAGAACGTTTTTTGGAGCCAAACTATGAGGATAAAATACCCAGGCATGAAAGCATAATTCTGAGGAAGGGGTCCTAGGGAGAACAGGAACTGTGAGGCCACTCTTGTGCATGCCTATAAAGTAGGAGACACATTGATTTATCATTCATTGGCACGATTGTGTAAGAAAGTTACTTAAATATGCAGGGCCGTGGTATGCACCAAGCCTGGGGAAAGAAGGAGGAGAAAAAAATGGGGTGTGGCATTAGGTTGTATGAGCAATGCTTTCTCTCTCTGTGCTTTGTTTCATTTTGTTTTGTTTTGTTATTGAATCAGAGTCTCTCTCTGTTGCCCAGACTGAAGTGCATCGGTACGATCACAGCTCATTCACCATAGGCTCAACTTCCTGGGCTCAAAGGATCCTTCCACCTCAGCCTCCCAAGTAGCTGGGACTACAGGCATGTGCCACCGTGCCCAGCTAATTTTTTTTATTTTTTGTAGAGACAAAGTATTGCTATGTTGCCCAGGCTGGTCTTAAACCCGTGATCACAGGCAATACTCTCGCCTCAGCCTCCCAAAGTGCTGGGATTACAGTCATGAACCACCACGCCCGGCCTGCTTTCTCTCTTGAAAAGCATTTCTTGGCTGGGCATGGTGTCTCAAACCTGTAATCCCAGCACTTTGGGAGGCTGAGGCGAGAGGATTGCCTGTGTCCACGGGTTCGAGACCAGCCTGGGCAACATGGTGAGACCTCGTCTCTACAATAAATCAAAAATTAGCCGGGTGTGATAGCATGCACCTATAGTTCTGGCTACTTGGAAGGCTGAGGTGGAAGGATCACCAGAGTCCAGCAAATTGACGCTGGGGTGGCCGTAAGCATGCCATTTCACTCCAGCCTGGGCAACAGAGTGAGACTCCAACTCAAAAAAAATAAAAAATAAAAGTAAAGCCCTTCTTTTGCACAAAGGAGCCTGCTGTCAGGATTTATGTAGGTGCTACATAAATAGTTACTGCATGCCTGGTGCATCTGTGTTGGGGGCTCAGAGTCACAAGAACACTAAACATCACAAGGGACAGGGCTTCCTGTTGACACACTTCAGGAGTCCAACCTGGTGCAACTTCCATGAGTGGAGAAGAAAACTGTCGACATAAGGCTTGAGTCGTGAGATTTCCAGCTCCCACTGGCAGAGGTGGATGAGTGGATGAGAAACTCAGTTACATTAAGAGTAAATGCAGGCTCCGCCAAGAACAAGTCAGATCTGCGAGCCACCCTTGGCTTCAGACTTTCTCCTAGCCCTCAGCTGTGTGCAAATGAGAACTTGGCCTCAAAATGAAATGTCATAATTCCAAGGAGCCTCTGCCAGGTCTGGATAGTACAATTTCCTGTTCCATTTACTGCCCCCTCCTTGTCCTGCAGCTTCCAATGAGGGAAATTCAAGAAGAGAAGGGGTTTGTGAGCCAGACTGAGAGCTCTGTACAAAGAAAGAGAAAGAAGGGCCAGGTTCTCGCTGGGACACAGACCGTGGTGTGTAAAAGTATGAACCGACCAGAAATCGTCTGGTTCCCTGTGGTGTTTAGTGTTGCTGGGACTCTGAGCCTCCAACAAGGAATGCATCAAGTGGGCAGTGACTATTTTTGTAGCACCAACATCTTGACAGGTAGCATGTCTCTCTGTGATTAAAAAAAAAAAGTGCTTTTTAAGAGAAAAATACCCTGCATCACCCCTCCTAGCTCCTAGTGGCCTGAGGCAAGTTTTCTGGATATCTCTGCAGTTCAACCCTCCCCTTAGTAAACAATACTAACAGTACTATCTAGCCCTGGATGGCTATAGGAGTTAAGAATCACAAAGAATGCAGAAGAATGTACTATTCAGTGAGGACTCAATAATGTTCATTTTTATTATATTTACTGCAATCTACCAACTACTTTGATGTTGAGTAAAAGGGCTTCTCTAAGCCTTAGGGGTCTCACCCTACTTCAAAGCATGATCCTAGGGCCCAAAGAGATTTTCCAAGAGCCACCTACTGCAAAGTTATAATAGAATCCAGACTCACCTCCATCTCATTGACATAGACGGGAGATTCCCAACCTGACCTCTACATCAGAATCATCTGGGGTTTCTATAAATATATACACATACGTGTGTGTGTGTGTGTGTGTGTGTGTGTGTGTGTGTGTTTAAGAATGACACGATCATAATATTTTTTTCCTTTTAATAAAAAACTGCCAAGTCTCAGGAAAGACACCATAATGTTCTAAACAGTCGGTGTTAACTATTTACACTACAAAAGGAAATAAACTAAGATAAGCAGCTTTATCAGTGGGAGGTCCCAACTTGAGGTCATCTTCTTTGATGATAGTTTCAGTTTTTGCTTAAACCACAGTCCTTAAAAGTGCTTGTCTAACTGGGTACCCAGTGATATGCATTTGGAAGGATTCTTTATTCTATGTGGTCAGTGTACTCTAAGCAAGACTACCAGAATCAGACATTATAGCTGAACAAATTGAGTTTATCACTCATCACTGAACAAGGAAAAGTACCACAAATAACTGGCGTCTCTCGGTAAGAGACGACAAGTTAAAGAGGTCATAGTAGGATGTGGGACTTGAGTTAGGCTCTTTTCTTCATCAGCTGTGGCTGCATTCAAGAAAGTACTTCAGACTGAGTGGCTTATAAACACCAGCAGTTTATTTCTCACAGTTCTGGAGGCTGAGAAGTCTAAGATCACAGTGTCAGCGTTATTGGTTCCAGTAAGGGTCCTTTTTGGGGTTGCAGACTGCCAGTTTCTTGCTGTAGCCTCACAAGGTAGAAAGAGGGTAAGAGCGCTCTCTGGGGTCAACTTTATAAAAGAACGAATCCCACACATGAGGGCTCCACCTTCATGCCCTAAACACTTCCCTAGGCCCCACCTCCTGATGCCATCATCTTAGTGGCTAGGATTTCAACTTCTGAATTTAGAGGAACATACATTCAGTTCTTACCAATGCTTTAGGGGAAGTTTCAAAGGATCACATCTTTGCTCTGAAGTAGATGCTGTCAGGAAGTGGGGTTAACACTATAATTGGGTATCATAAAAAATCTTACCTAGAATTTGAGAGGAAATGAGGTTAAAGCTGTGATTGGTAGAGTAGCCACTGTTACACATACAAGGGGAGACCCCCTCAAAACTGGAATTTATTTATAAACAATTGTATATTTAGTCTTACATGTTTAAACTTCAGTCATCTTCAAAGTATTCTCTGTTTGATGCAATACACCTATCGAGACACTTTTTTCCACTGCTCAAAACAATTTTTGAACTCATCATGCTTGATGCCTTTCAGTGCTTCTGCCATTTTTTGTTTCACCTCTTCCACATCAGCAAAACGTTTCTCTTTGAGGACTTTTTCATTCGGGGTAACAACAAAAAAAGTTGCTCAGGGTGAGATTGGGTGAATAGGGAGGGTGAGGCAAGAGCATCATGCTGTTTTTGATCAAAAACTTCTGAACACAGTGCGGTGTGGGCAGGTACATTGTCCTGCTGGAAGAACCAGTCACCTGTTTGTCACAACTTGGGACGTTTCTTCTGCAAATCATGATGCAACCTTCTCAAAACTTCCAGATAAATTCTTTGGTTGACGGTTTGGTCCAGAGGAACAATTTCTGAGTGTACTACAAGGAACTCACCCTCCAAAAAACAATTCTGCTTTGTGGTTGTTGTTGTTTCTTTTTGAGGGTCCCCCAGGACACAAGAATGTTTGATCATTTGTGTAGTTTGCACAATGTTCACGTTTCTGCCTGTTGTATTTACATAAAAACTTACCATGTAAATATGCTTTTAAGTGTCTTCTTTTCACCTCTTAACAGCTTGAGGTATAATTTCATGCCATAAAGTGTACCCACTGTAAATGAACAATGCAAGCATCATCATAATCCAGTTTTAGTACATTTCTATCACCCCCCAAATGCTCCTTCACACCCCTTTGAAGTTAATTCCTTCTCCCAACCTTAGACAAACACTGATCCGTTTTATCTCTATAAATTTACCATTTCTAGAAATTGCTTATCAGTGAAATTGCACCATATGTGGACTTTTTTGGTCTGGTTTCTTTCAGTCGGTGCAATGTTTTTAAGGTTCATCCATATTTTATTGCATATCAGTAGTGTGATTCTTTCCATTACTGACTCACATATCCCATGGTATGGATATACTACATTTATTTAACCATTTCCCAGTTGATGGACTTTTAGATTGCTTCTAGTTTGAGCTATTATGAACAGCACTGCTAACAGCATTCACGTATATGTCTTTGTATGAACATATTTTCATTTATCTTAAATAGATTTCAAAAATTGGAATTGCTGGATTGTATGGTAAGTTTAATTTTTTGGGAAACTGATTTCCAATGTGACTTCACCATTTTACCCTCCCACCAACAATGTGTGGGGATTGTAGTTTCTCTGATTCCTCGCCAACACTTGCTATTATTTTACTGTCATCATTTTGGTAGTCAAGTAGTCGTATATTATTGTGATTTTATTCTGAATTTATCTAATGGTTAATGATGCTGAGTGTTATTATAATGTGCTCACCATTCATAGGCTCATTAGCCATTCTTATGTCTTTGGTACAATGTCTATGCAAGTTCTTTAAACACTTTTGAGCAGTCTTCTTATTGTTGAGTTTTAAGTGTTCTTTATATAGTCTGGATTCAAGTCTATTATTGGATATATGATTTTTGAATGTTTTCTTCCAGTCTGTAGCTTATGTTTTTGTTTTCTTAATGGTGTCTTTTGAAGTACAAACTCTGTTTTGTTTTGTTTTTAACAAAATCCATTTAATGTTATATTTTATGGACTATGTTTTTGATGTTGTCTCTAAGAACACTTTTCCCAACCAAGATAATGATTAGTTTTATTTATTTATTTATTTATTTATTTATTCATATTTTAAAAATGTGGAGTACAGTTCAGAGTTAGGTAAACAAATGGTCATTTTACAAGTAAAGTTTGGGCCTCTTTTTGGTCCTCACTTCACCTAGTTTGATAGCAAGTACCCTTATTGATGAAGTGTGCCCTCTCCCTTCCTCCTCTGGCAGTTTCCCACTCCTGCAATCCCTTTCTTATAGTATTATGATAATTGTTCAGTGTCTGCTTATGAGTGAGAACATGTGGTACTCAGTTCTTTGTTTCTGTGATAGATCACTGAGCATTATGGACTCTAAATACATTCAAGTTGCTGTGAAGTTCATAATTTTGTCTTTCTTTAATGATTAGTTTTCCCTGTTTCTTACAGAAATTTTAAATTTTGGCTTTTATATTTGGATCTATGGTTCACTTTCAGTTAATTTGTATATGTGGTGCAAGGTTAGCGTGTACTCTTTTGTGCATCCGAATAGTCAGTTTTCTAAGCATCATTTGTTAAAAGACTGTACCTTTGTCAAAAATCATCTGACCATAAATGTAAGAATTTATTTGGAACATTCAAATAGTTTTCATTGATCTGTATACCTGATATTTTGCCAATATTATGATGTCTTGATTACTAAAGCTTTATAGTAAATTTTTAAAACAGCTATGTAAATTCTCCAACTTCATTCTTCTTTTTAAAAATTGTTTTGGGGCAACTCCCTTGGGTCCCCTTCCACTATGGGAGCTTTTCTGTCCTCTCAATAAATCCTGCTTTCTAAAAAAAAAATTGTTTTGGATTTTTTTTTTAAGTTTTTGCATTTCCATATGACCTTTAGAATCTGCTTGTTCATTTTGACAAAAAAAAAAAAGTCTGCTGGAATAGTTATAGGCATTGCTTTGAAGTTGTAGGTTGTCTTGGGGAGAATTGTGATCTTGACAGTATTGAGTCTCATCAATGAATATGAAATGTCTTTCCACTTTTATCTTTTAAGTTTTTCTCAGCATGTTTAAAAATTTTTGGTGTACAGGTTTTGCAAATACTTTGCTAAGCTTTTCACTATTTTATTTTTTTATGCTATCATGAATGAAATTTTTATTTCCCTTTTGAATAATTCATTGCTGGTATAGAGAAACACAATTGATTTTTGTAGTTTGATATAGTATTCTGCAAAGTTGTTAAGCTCATTTATAACTTATAAAATTTTTTATATACAATATCTTGACATCTGTGAATAAAAACGATCTACTTCCTTGACAAACTGGATGCTTTATTTTTCCATTTATAATTTTATGTTGTCTTTATTTCACTAGCTAAAAAACTCTACTGTAATTTTGAATAGATGTGGCAAAAAAAGGCCTCTTTGCCTTGTTCACAGACACAGGAGAAAAGCATTAAGTTTTGCATCATAAAGTATGATGTTATCTGTGGATTTTTTCATAGATGTCATTTATTAGGATGAGGAAGAATTATTTTTTACTGATTTGTTAAATTTTCATTATGAATAGGTGTTAGTTTTTTTAATGCTTTTTCTGCATATATTGAGATAATCATGTGGTTTGTGTTCTTTATTCTGTTAATATGGTATATTGTTTTAAATGATTTTTTGAATGTTAAACCTACTTTGTAATCCTGAGATAAATCTTATTTGGTTTTTGTGTATAATCTTTTAGATGTTATTGGATTCGGTTTGCTAATATTTTCTTAAGGATATTTGTGTCGATGTCCATGAGAGATATTGATCTTTTATTTTTAGTTTTAGTTTTATTTTGTTGTGATGGCTTTATCTGGCTTTGTGTGAGAGTTAATGCTAGCATCACAGAAGTATTTTTAAATTTTTATAAGAAACACGAAAACTAATCATTACCTTGGTTTGGGAAAAGTGTTCTTAAAGGCAACATCAAAACATAGTTCATAAAAGATAACATTAAATGGATTTTGTTTAAAAATATAGAGTTTTGTACCTCAAACAACACCGTTAAGAAAACAAAAACATAAGCCAAAGACTTGGAGAAACATTCACAAATCATATATCTGATAATAGACGCGATTCAGAATACATAAAGAACACTTAAAACTCAACAATAAGAAGACAACTCAGGACAACTCAGAAATATTCAAAGAACTTGCATAGACATTGCACCAAATGAATTATTTGGAAAATACTATTCCTTGTTCTCCTGTTTTGCAAAAGAATTTGGAAGCACTTGTATTACTTGTTTAAATATTTGATAGAATGCACCAGTGAAGTCATT
The DNA here is from genome assembly GCA_963574415.1 of Tarsius wallacei. Classification (NCBI taxonomy): domain Eukaryota; kingdom Metazoa; phylum Chordata; class Mammalia; order Primates; family Tarsiidae; genus Tarsius; species Tarsius wallacei. Next base: position 19,189 of record CAUYQG010163722.1, read on the forward strand.
TGGGTCTAGGCTTTTCCTTGTGGAAAGATTCTAATTACTACTTTATTTTATTTTATTTACTTATTTATTTTTTTTAGTTGGAGTCTCACTCAGTCGCCCAGACTGGAGTGCAGTGGCCACTCCCGGCCACCGCAGCCTCGACCTGCTGGACTCCAGCGATCCTTCCACCTCAGCCTTCCAAGGAGCTGGAACTACAGGCGCGCGCTACCACGCCCGGCTGATTTTTTGATTTATTGTAGAGATGAGGTCTCACCACGTTGCCCAGGCGGGTCTCAAACCCGCGGGCTTAGGCAATCCACTCATCTCAGCCTCCCAAAGCGCGGGATTACAAGCTGAGCCACCAAACCCGGCCCTAATTACTACTTTAATGTCTTTATTTGCTTTGGGTTTATTCAGATTTTCTAGTTCTTCTATAGTCAACTCTGGTAATTTATATCTTTTCAGTTATTTGTCAATTTTATCAAAGTTGCCTAATTTTTTTGGCATAAAGTTTTTCATAATTTTTTATATTCCCTTCTACTCCTTGTAATTTTTGTAGCATCAGTAGTGATGCTCCCTCTTTTATCTCTGATTTCATAAACTTATGTTTTGGATTTTCTTTTTTGAGTAAAGATTTGTCAATTTTGTTGAAATTTTCAAAAAAACTTATTCTGGTTTTGTTAATTTTTTGTAGTGTTTTTATTTGTGGTCCTTTGGGTTCTGCTCCAGTCTTTATTATTTTCTTTCTTATGCTTGCTTTTGGATTTAGTGTGCACTCGTTTAAAAACTCTTAAGGGAAATCCTAAGTTATTATCTAAGACCTTGATTTTTTTTCCTGATGTAAGCATTTAAAATTATTTTTCTAATTCCTTCTAAACTGCATTTCATATCAGATTTTGATTTTTATTGAGTTTGAAATATTTTCTAATTCCTTGCTGATTTCATCTTGGACTCTTGAATTATTTAGAGATGTGTTGTTAATTTCTAAATACTTGGAAATATCCTGAAATTTTCTCCAGTCTTGGTTTCTTATTTATCGCTGTAGTTGGAGAACATTGTATGATTTACATCATTTTAAATTTTATGTGACTATTTTATGGCTTAGCACATGATATATCCAGGAGACACATGTTACATATGTACAGATGCACTTGAAAAAAATGTGTACACTACAATCATTAAGCGGAATGTTCCATATATCTCAGTGAAGTCACATGGGGTCTTAGTGTTGTTCATCTTCAACATCTTTGCTAATTGTCTGTCTAGGCATTCTACCAATTATTAAAAATGGGGGATTGAACTTTCCAGCTATGCTTGTCAAATTTTCTACTATTAAATTTTATTTTAATTCTACCAATGTTTATCTCATGTATTATTTTGTTTCTTTCAGTACTCTGTTATTTGGTATGTATACATTTATAATTGTTACATCATCCTGATATATTAAACTTTATCATTGAGTTGCCCCACTTTGTCTCTAATAATATTTCTTGTCTTAAAATCTAATATAGCTGACATCTATAGTCTCTCCAAAAATTCTACCTTCCTGTAGATGTGTGGTCTCACTGTAATTCTACCTCTCTTATGCTTACTATTTAGATGGTATGTTTTTTCTTTTATTTTCAATCTCTTTGTGTCTTTAAATCTAAAGTGTGTCTCTTGTAGACAACATATAGTTTGACTGTATTTCTATATCCAATCTGATAGTCTCTGCCTTATGATTGGGGTGTTCAGATCATTTTTATTAATTTGATATGGTTGCATTTATGTCTGTCATTGTTCCACTTGCTTTTTACATGCCCTTGTCATTTTTATTTTTGGTGCTAATTGGCTGCCTTCTTTGGTGTCAAATATTTTTCATATACCTTTTAAATTCTTTGCTATTTTTTTACTATTTCTGTGTTATTTTATAATAGCTGTTGTAGAGATTAAAATATGACTCATCACAGTCTACTTCAGATTAATGCTATGTTAATTCTAATAAAATGTAAGAATTTTATTTCAATATTTTTCCTCCCTCCTTTGTGTTATTATTGTTATTAACATATTCTGTAATCACAATAATACAGAGTATCGTTTTTAAAGACATTAAGAGATAAATGAGAAATGTACCTATCCATCCACATATTAACCATATCTTGTGTTCTTTCTTTCTTGGGATTTGAGTTACTATTTCATATTATTTGCTTTTAGCCTTAAAAAAATCTTCTTTTTCTTTCTTTCTTGTTTGCTTTGTTCTGTTTTTTAAAAACCAGGTTTCTTTCCGTCACCCAGTTTGGAGTGCAGTGGCATGATCATAGCTCACTGTAACCTTGAAGTCCTGGACTCAAGTGATCTCCCTGCCTCAGTCTCCTGAGTAGCTAGGATTACAGGCATAAGCCACTGTACATGGCCCCTTTTGTATTTCTTATAAGGCAAGTGTGATTATCAATGAATTCCCTGGATCTCTATCTAAGAATATATTTATATTGCCTTCATTTTTTGGAATGATAATTTTATTGGCTATAAAGTCATTGTTTGGCAAAGTTTTGTTTCTTTCAGTACTTACAATATGATACACTATGGCCTTTTGACTTCCATTGTTTCTAATGAGAAGTTAGCCATTAAGGTATTCTTCTTCCCTGTACATGATGAAGTTTTTTCCCTCCCTCTTTGTTTCTTTAAAAATGTTAATCTTTGTTTTCTGCTTTCAACAGTTTGATAACAAACTGTCTAGGAGTATATTCTTTGTATTATTCGACTTGGAGTTTGTTGAAATTCTTGGATGTGTAAGTTAATGTTTTTGATCAAATTTTGAAAGTTTTCAGACATTATTCAACTAGTTTTTCTCCTTTCTCTCTCCTTTTCTTCCCATTACATGTATATAGTAGTTTTATACAGTCCAACACATTTATAAGGCTCTGTTCATTTTTCTTATCAAGCCTATGCAGATCTGTTTCCTAAAGACATTTCTTCTTATAGTCAATCAACTTACAAGATCTTAGACAAGCAGAAGAAACATGGAAGCTAGTATTAGGACAGAAAGCAAATTCAGGGAGGAAAAAAATACAAATCTGATCAGACCACTAAAAGTATCAGAGGACTTTATGAAATAAACCAAATACAGAAGAGCCTCAATAAAATATTATCTCAATTGTACAGTAACCTACCATTCAGCCAAGGGCAAGCTGATACCTCAACGGGTAAACACACAAGAGGTATCAAATATACACATTCTTATGGAGTCAAGGGTCCAGTCAAGGCAATAGAGGTTTCAAATGAATCTTGATGGACCTACATTTTTATCGGTTCCTTATAGGGAAAGTCAAAAGGCCTAAGGAAATCAGTTGTAGTTAAACAAATCTAGCTTACTGATTTATTTTAAAAGGGAGAACACACACTATAGGCAGCTATAGATCATCACAGTAAGTGTCAGAAAAGACTTACAGGGTTTGGGTTTGTGTGAGGTTTTTTTGGAGAGGATCCAGGAAGCAGGATTTTTCTCTTTGTTGGATGCTGTCAGGAAGTAGGGGCAATTCTGTGATTGGGTATATTAATAGATATTTTTTAGAATGTAATAGGAAGGTGAAGCTAAAGCTGTGATTGTTAAACAAATAGCAATCACTCATATTCTGACCAGGAGAGGAAAATGCTTGGTCAATTTTGTGTTTTGAAAAATTTTTATGTTTTTGTCTGCATTCAGACATGATTACAGAGGGTTTTGCTTTTTCTTCACAAAGTGGCCTCATCTAATGTTTATGCCTGTTTGTGTTCAACAGAACTCTACAGCTTACCTATGAGTACCAGACCAGCTCCTGGTAACACCACAGCCTGACAGTACCAGCCCAGTTCCCAGATGTCAGGAGTTACTTCTTCTTTCTCAATGTGAAAATTCAGGAAGATCACCTTTAAGGATACAGCCTAGCAGAGATCTGAGGTGGGCTGGAAGGCCACCAAGTTCCCACAGGTGGGGAAAGGTCTGAATGGACTATGTATCCTCTAGTTAGTGGGATCATGCTGGGCGTTTGCAGGAAAAACCCAATGTCGGAGGCACCAATGTAAAAAACATCATGACTCACTCTAGAAGAATCCAGACTGCTTGGGGCTATGAATTTGAGGTCATTAATTTACTGAGCACTTTTGGTGACTCACTGGGACTAGATAGATGTAGGTCCTTCCTCAAATATAAGCCCAGGCCTTCCATTTCCAGAAAAAGAAAACCTCGCAAATTGGGATGTTGTTAAGAGATGATAGAAAACTTTCCCGATTTCTTTTTTTTTTAATTTAATTAATTTATTTATTATAAAGATGTAGGGTACAATTCAGGGTTAGGTATACAAACATTGACCATGAGGTACCCTTATTGATGAGGTATGCCCCTCTCTCCCTTAGCAGTTTCCATCAACTGCCAGTCCCATGCCCCCTCCCCTGACAGTTTTCCACTACTGCCAATCACTTTCTTATAGCATTATAATTGTTCAAGGTCAATCCCAATTTCAATGTGAGGAAAAAAAGAGCTCCTTTGGCTTAGATGGTTTCTTTGTGAAAACATTTGGTGAATGTTTCTTGAGTTGGCCATTGACGCTGAGCTGATGGTTTACTTTCTAGGGACCTCTCTCAGGTGGCCCACCTTCATTCTCTGCATGAATTATTTCAGCAGCCCAAGCTGCAACAAAAACAGCTTGGGCTTTCTTATTGAGAGTACTGATATAAAATGTGTAGGATCACTCAGCTTTGTGTGATATTTCTTCTAATTATTGATTTTTTTCCTTGTATTTTATGTTTCCTGATACTTTGGTTATTTCACTTTTTTTTCTTTTTTTCAAGTTTTTTTTTTTAAAGCACCATACAGGATCTTATAAAAATATTAAAATCTGGTTATCTGTTAAAACTACTTGGATTTTTCATGAGATGCTGTTTGTTAATATTCTTCTCAGTCTATTTTTGAGACACCTGATATCTTCTCTTTATAAAGGGCAGATAAGTGAGGAATAAAATAGCAGTAATTATGTGCCCAGAACTCTTCCACCAGAAGACATGTTTGTGATGCTTCTGAGCCTGTTGCTTTCCTGCAGTGAGCAATGTCATTTATCTATATTGGGCTCTGTAGTCTTCAGAGGTCCTCTTGGGGCTTCAGTTCCTGATTTTTCAAGGTTCCATGGCATTTACCTTCCCTTGAAGGCTATTTGTACACCATCCTGGGAGGCCAAGGGTTAGCCGAGACACAGACTGTGATTTGAGGCCTCTCTCCCAAGCAGCCTCTCGAAACTTTCTGCAAGAATTTGCAGACTACAATGTCTTCATGGTACACTCACATACTGATCCTAGGGCACCTATGTCTTCCTCATTGTCACCTTCAAAATGACCTTGCTATGAAGCTTTGTCTGGGCATGCAGGTTCAGAGAACTCAAGCACCATCCAATTCACGGTCATTTGGACTTCCAGGCAGACAGGACACACAGGAGAGGATCAGCAGGATAGAAAGGCTGGCGCCAGGAAAAATTTCTGGAAATCTGAGTTGGAGGACTATGATAACAGGGACCTGAGAAAAGAAGCTGTGGAGTTGACACTGGAAGGTGGGGAGAAGAAAGCTGTAGACCATAGTCCGAACCTAAGACCCAGAGGAGGATGCTGCAAGAGTGTCTTTGAGAGAAGATCATGTGAAGGACCCTGGAGTGGGAGCCTAAGCACTCCCTTCATCCCCAACCCCTCTCTGCTGGGCACAGACCCTGGCAACTGGCCATTTATCAATCTCCTTTGCCTGCCTGGTCAATCCCCACCTCTGCTTCAGGTGAGTCAAAATGTGACCCTTGTGACCTCATGTTTCCCCACCCCAGCTCCCAATCTGCGATTCCATCCTAGGAAGTCTTTCTCTTACTGCCCCTTTGCCAAAGAGACAGTCCTTGTCTTCATCTAGCTCTTGCTTTCCTCTCACCTATCCCACCTCCATCTGGCCAGTGGAGCCAGATGTCCCAGATTTTCAGAAGGAAACAATTGAGGCTCATCTTCAGGACACAGAGATGAGCTGGGTCCCAGGAGCCAAGGAGAAGGGCTTCCAAAAAGCCCTGGAAGGGGAGGGGTCAGAGTCTAACCACAGTCCTAGCTGTTCTGACTCCGCCCCCAGCATTTGGCCCCAGCCCCTTAGAGCACCTTCAGAAGTTCCTATGGTGACAGTAAATAAGCTTCAACTGCTGTGGTCACCTCTGCTGTGTCCACCCTGTTTCAAATCTAATTGACTGCTCAAGGGCTGACAGATGTGCAGCTGTGAGGAGCAGGAACAGGGAGAAATAGAGCCCCCAGGTGAGTGACCTGGCTTTGGGGCAGAACAGCCTGGGGGCTTGGATGTGGGGAAAAGATGCTCTGAGGTCTGGAATCTGAACTGTGGAATCAGTGCAGCAGTTCTTCCCTCATAAAAATTTCCTACTTAAAAAAAAAATTCAGAGTTTTTCCTGAATTCATGTTTTTATTTTTTTATTTTTATTTATTTTTGTAGGAAGTTCTTATAGAAACAGATCCAGTACTGTGGCGGAGGCTATCAAAATTGATCAGTGTAAGTCAAGCTTTCTATTCCTGGTTACTTTTTTCATTTTAATAAAATAAATGACTGACTCACTAGAGGGAACGCATAAAATATGTACTCAAAGCAGAAAGAGAGTTAACTTAAAAAATCCCAGAATAGGCATTACTCATCTTGAGAAACAGAGATCTAGTTATGTTAGCAGCCTTCTGTGTGCCTACCTTCACCCCAAACAACCACCGCTCCAGTGGCCACTATCCTGAATTTTATTATTTATCCATCAATTGCCTTCCTTTGTAGATTGACTTCAACTCTTTGTACTCTCTTTATACTCTTTGTACTCTCAAACAACATATTGAATAGTTGTGCATGTCCATAAACTTTAAGCATAGATTTACACTATATTATTCTATGAATCTTGCTTTTGTGGTATCTTGCTCCTGCTGACTCACCTTCTGACTTACAGGTTCACCTGTGTCCCTCCCTTTCTGTCCCTTCTACTCTGGTCTAAGCAAGGGTCATCAGCTCCCTGATCTATCTAAGTTGCTGCCTAGCAGTCTATAGAAATGGTGTGTGGGTTGGTGAAGGCATTTGTGACTCTAACTCCACTCAAGGAATCTCAAAGGGCATAGTATTGGCTCAGTCTTGTAACAAATGACACATATGAGTCACAATTCAATCTGTACACTTCTTGAATACTAACTCTAATATGGACATCAAATTTACACCCCCTACCCTCCCACACACTAACTTATCTTGTATATCCAGGATAAGAGAGAAGTACTTATAAAGATTTCCAATCTAAAACTGCCCTCTCTTCAGTAAGTTATGTTTCCATTAAAAGAATATCTGGAAAACTTTGAAAGGAAGCAAACATAGGCTACTTGGAAGAACTCCCAGGAGGAAGAATAGTCATAGGCATAAGGATACCTCAGTGTTACTCTTCCTTGTAATTTGCTAGTGGTTAAGCCTTTGAATCACACAACTTCTCTGAACCTGGTGATCTTTGTCTATATTATGGTTCTGGCAAGAAGGTCCAGTGAGATAAACGTGCAGTGTATTTTTCAAGAATCGTGCAAGTATTGAGGTTTTCTCCTCTCCTTATGCCTTTATGATTTAGTCTTTACATTTACTGTAACACTTATGATCTGTTGTTTGTTCAGGTTACTTAGGCTGATACTTCTCAAGTTAGCTATAGTAGGGACAAGATTTTTTAAAAATTTCCAGTCCTTTGTAAATGAATATTTTGTAAAAGAAAATAAAAATTAATTACTAGAAAAATAAAATGCAAAAAAGATACACATTAGGAGTAAACAAGTATTACTGATAAATTCACCAAACAAAACTAAGCTTAGACAACACAATCTGAACAATATAGAAAGCCTAAAGGATTTTAGAAACTATTGATGGTATTTGTTTAAAGTGTGCTCACGGGAGATGAGTGTGAGAAAATACAACTCAATTTTTTTTTCTGTTCTCTCACTCAACAGCAACAATCAACACAGAAGATATCTGTGACCAAATGTGCGCAGGTTTCTCTCCACACACCAAGCAAGCAATCAAATCTGCAGCGGACACCAGCTGGGTGTCCTCCAATTCAATTATATTCTATTTTATTTTTGTTTTTGTTTTGTTTCATTTTGTAGGTTATCTCCTATCTACCTGAAGATAACCTCAGAAACCACAGGTTGAGGGCTTCCTCCTTCCCACCAGTCAAAAGTCCTGGCCTCCGGAGCTCCAAACCAGTCAGCTTCGTGTTTGAGTCCTCATGGCCTTCTCTTTGGGTTTGATTAATTTACTAGAGTCACTCACAGAACTCAGGGAAACACATTTACCAGTTTATTACAAAGGATATTTTAAAGGATGCAAATTAATAGTCAGATGAAGACATAGATAGGGCAAGGTCTGGAAGGATCCTGGGCTTAGGTATGTCTGTCCCTGTGGTGTTGGGTTGTGCCACCTTCTGGCACATGAATGAGTTGTTGTTCACCTTCCTGTTAGCCTCCACATGTACAGCTATCTGGAAACTCCCCTACTCCATCTTTTTAGACCTTTTATGAAGACTTTGATGAATAGGCATGTTGACAACTGTATAGAAATTTGATTGGACAGAAAGGGTAAGGTCTAATGTGAATAGACTGAGTGGAAAAACCACTCTAGACCTGTCTATTCAGAGTTTTTCTGACTGCTCTGTGCAGCATTCCTTGCTTGACGGTGTGAGACAGGACTCCATCCAAAATTAGGGTCTTATGACCCTTAATCAGAAAGATAGGGGAAGATTAGTGTCAGGAAGGGAAGGAGAAGGCCAGAGAGATTCTGTTGACTGAGGTCTGCTCCCTAGGCCTGAAGTGCCCAACATGATAACAAAAGACGATGGGAGTTATGAGCCTGAAATCATGGATGAAAACCTGTGTGTGTGTGTGTGTGTGTGTGTGTGTGTGTGTGTGTGTGTGTGTGTGTGTGTCTGTGTGCCACAGTTGGTTAATACAGAAAATTGCTGCGTGTTTGTTACTTTTTGTCTTTGAATAACCATATTAAAGTAGAATTATGAATGAAAACCCATTAATACAGAAAATTGCTGTTGTAAATTATTTTTGTTGATAAATAATAGTTGTACATATTTATGGGGTACATGTGATATTTCTTTACATACACAGAATGTATAACGATCAAGTCAGGGTGTGTAGGGTAGCCATTACCTCGAGTCTTTATCATTTCTGTGGGCTAGGAACATTTCAAGTCCTCTCTTCAAGCTATTTTGAAATAAACAGTATACTGTTGTTAACTATGGTTCATCTTACTCTGCTATTAATCATTAGAAATTACTCCTTGTATCTACCTGTATGTTTGTACCCATTAACCAATCTCTCCTCAAACCTCCCCCTCACACACACTCACCCTTCCCAGCCTCTGGTATCTATCATTCTCCACCTCCATGAGATTAACCATTTTTAGCCCCCACATATGAGTGACAACGTGTGATATTTGCCTGTCTGTGCCTGGCTTATTTCACTTAATATAATAAGCTTCAGTTCCATCCATGTTACTGCAAAGGATATGACTTCATTCTTTTTGATAGCTGAATAATATTCCATTGTGTATATATGCCACATTTTCTTTATTCATTCATCTACTTACTGGACACTTAGGTTTGTTTTCTATCTTTGCTATTGTGAATAGTGCTACAATAAACATAAGTGTGTATGTATCTTTTTGATATACTGATTTATTTTCCTTTAGTGAAATACCCAGTAGTGGAATTGCTGGATTGTATGTTAGTTCTGTTTTTACTTTTTAGAAATCACCATACTATTCTCCATAGTAGCTGTACTAATTTACATTTCCACCAATAGTGTATGAGTTCTCTTTTTCAACGTTTGCCAGCATATTACTTTTTTATCTTTTTAATAATAAGATGATATCTAAATTCTCTTTTAATGAAAGGAATAAGACCTGGATACATAATATTAGACATAAATCTTCTAATATATATCTGACCCTGTGTTTGATAGAAAACATTGAAATGTGATATAAATTTGTAAGGTTTTTGATGATAAATTTTGGCAAATGCACAATATTAAGATCACCAACTACTTAATTAATAACTATTGTTAGGTCATGGAGGTTGTCTGCAGAAACCGTATGCTTCCAAGCTTCTAACTTGGGATTTTGCCCTTCAATTGTATCTGTCATGCAAAGACATGTTGAATTTTTGGCCTTGCAAAGCGGTATTAACAGAATTGAAATGCCCAAAACATTAAACACATGAACAAGACTCATACAAGACTCATTATCCAATTTCATTTTAAAGTCAGTGTCAAATTGGTTGCTTACGTTTGAATTGATTTGAACATGGACCTCCGCTATAGTCATGTACCTTCACATATATTAACAGTTGTTTTTGATCAGCTTCCAAATTATTGCCTACGAAAAACCATCTTGAATTAAGTTTATTACCCTTTATAGAATGCGTATGTTTTGCTATTTCTCTAAGTACAATGTTTAGTTCAACTAGATTTTTTCTTTTTTATATATAACAAGACTTTCTCAACAAAAAAAAACATTGCATTGATTTACAACCTATCAAAAACATCTTAATCTGGGTAATTATTCCAGAACATGGCCCTACTGTACTCAACAATTACCTAGCTTCTGTCATTTTTGACTAAGGATGTAAATTTGACATCTTACCTGTTCAATAAAGCAAGTCCAGTTAGAAGCTGTGGCACAATCAAATTGCAATGTAATTTTCTTTTTTTTTTTTAATTATTATTATTTTTTTTATTGTGATATTGAGGGGTACATTTAAGGGTTAGGTACACAAATATGTCTCGTTCAGGCACCCTTGTTTGTAAGAAGTGTCCCCCCATCCCCAGAAAGGTATTTACTGCCATTAATTGCTTCCCCTATCCCTCCCACCCCCCCCCATCATTTCCCACCACTGTCAGTCATTTTCTTGTGGTAATACGTTGGGTGATCAAGGTCTACTATATGAGTGAGAACATGTGATACTCAGTTTTTTGTTTCTGTGAGAG
>CAUYQG010163725.1:0-15521 GCA_963574415.1 Tarsius wallacei
TAAACCTAAAACTAATTTTTCTCACTTGGCCAAGGCAACTTTACTTTGAAATACTTAAATTCAAGCGTATTTAAATTTTATAATACTTTTTTTTTTTTTTTTTTTTTTTTTTTTTTTTTTTTTTGAGAAAGGGTCTTTCTCTGTCACCCAGGCTGGAGTGCAGCAACACAATCATGGCTCACTGTCACCTCAAACTCCTAGGCTCAAATGATCCTCTTGCATAGCTGGGACGACAGGCACACACCACCACATTTGGCTAATTACAAACATTTTTTTTTTTTTTTGTAGAAATGGGGTCTTGTTGTGTTGCCCAGGCTGGTCTGAAACTCCTAGCCTCAAGCGATCCTCCCTCCTTGGACTCTCAAAGTGCTGGGATTACAGGTGTAAGCTACCATGAACGTAATTCTTAATAAGGAAACCTAAGTGAATAGATGATATAAAGCCAATTATTTTTTACTGGAAGGAAAGTCACAGATCAAGATGCTATGAGAAAGAGAATACAACCATGGGAGAAGACCAACCGTGGGAGAAGAAATTTAAGAACACAAGTGAAAAGTGCTTTCAGAAACTTTCTGAGCCAAAATGGTTCTCTTTTTGCTAACCTGCCATAAATTGGAATGAGATTCATTCCTAGACAACAAGATAAACACCAGGTATACATCAATGCTTATTTTTTTTTAATTTGTAAAAATTTTTTTTGAGTTGGAGTCTCACTCTGTCACCCAGACTGGAGTGCAGTGGCACGCTCCTGGCCACAGCAGCCTAGACCTGCTGGGCTCCGGCAATCCTTCCACCTCAGCCTTCCAAGTAGCCGGAACTACAGGCATGCGCTACCACACCTGGCTAATTTTTGATTTACTGTAGAGACGAGGTCTCGCCAAGTTGCCCGGATGGGTCTTGAACCCGTGGGCTCAGGCAATCCACTCGCTTCGGCCTCCCAAAGTGCTGGGATTACAGGCTGAGCCACCGAGCCCGGCCCATCAAATGCTTATTAATTAAATCATTTCTTCAGAGGCAAAACAAATATTACAGTTTTTCAGTAAGAAAATGTAATAATAGAATGAAGTAATTGGTTATATTTCATAGAAATAAGTTGCTTTACAGTAATATTAGCACTATTGTTGTTGTTATTATTAAATTTAGAGGTAGGGTCTCATTATTTTACCCAGACTGGATGGCAGTGGCACAATCATAGCTCACTGCAGTCTCGGACTACTGAGCTCAAGCAAACCTTCTAATTCAGCCTCCCTCAGCAAGGACTACAGGTGGCCACCAACACGCCCAGCTTATTTTTTTATTTTGCAGAGATGGGGTCTCACTATGTTGCCCAGACAGGTCTCAAACTCTTGGTCTCAAGTGATCCTTCCACTTCAGCCTCCCAAAGCACTGCAATTACAGGCATAAGCCACTGCACCTAGTCAATTGTTATTATTAATAATTATTAGTAAAATGAACAATAGCAGATAATATTTATTACAATGTGCCAGGCACTATAACAAGCATTTTCATGCAGTTTTATTTAATTCTCATAACAACCCTCTGATGATATGAGATGCGCATCCTGAAGCTCAAAGAATTTGTGTGTTCTTAGAAGTGAGTCCATGCTCTGGCTTTTTTTATTTTTTTTGAGTCAGAGTTTCCTCCGTTGCCCAGGTTGGAGTGCAGTGGCATGCTCACAGCCATGGCAGCCTCAACCTGCTGGGCTCAGGTGATCCTTCTGCCTCAGCCTTCCAAGTAACTGGATCTACAGGCATGCGCCACCATGCCCGGATAATTCTTGATTTATTGTAGAGATGAGGTTTTGCCATGTTGCTCAGACTGGTCTCAAACCCGTGGGCTCAGGCAATCCTGTCACCTCCGCCTCCCAAAGCGCTGGGATTACAGGCATGAGCCTTTGCGCCTGGCTAGTCCATGCTCTCAATCACTGTGCTCTAGGCTCTACTGCAGTTACAGGTAAACTTTTGATAGATATCAATTTCTTTCTATAGAAGCTACACACACATATACATAGAGCAAAGGAGAGTGCCTTTTTCTCTCAAAAATTGCCAATATTGAATATTATCAATCTTTTAAATTTTTGTCAATTAATTGGGAATAAGTGGATAACTTATTATTTTAATAAAACTGAGCCATCTCTTCATTTATTCATTGGTCATGTTTTTGCTTCTGAAACTGTTTGTTCATATCCTTTGCCCATTGAGTTAAATGTTTACTAATTTGTAGGCAGTCATTTATATTCTGACTATTATATTAATATCTGGAGTATAAATAAATACATGGAGACAATGAATGAACATGCAAAAAACAAAAAAGCTAAATCACTACTTCATACCCATAACAAAGTAAATTCCAGATGGGTTAAAGATAATAAAATCACAAAAACACAATCTTTCTTATGGCAGCCTGTTAGTTTCTTGATATTAATTTCATAAAGTTATATTTTTATGTTGATGAAAAGTAATGGGAATAGGCAAAACAGTGCATTGCAGACTATATTAGAAAGCTAGTATAAGAGTACTGGGACAAATCTGTGTCACTGGAATCAATTGAAAGTAACTATATGGATATTATAAACATGGTAAATTTATTATTACGTGAACAGTTACAAAATAATATTTTAATTCCATTTTTTATAAAAGCAAATACATTAAACATTAGCTTCATTAGCAGTCCATATTCAATATTTATGAAGGTCATTCTAGGTGGCTGGAGTTGGTAATAGAAAAATTAAGTAGTATTTTTAAGAATGCATTGTTTTTGGCTAGGCTCAGTGGCTCAGTCTGTAATCTCAGCACTTTGGGAGGCTGAGACGAGTGAACTGCCTGAGCCTGCAGGTTTGAGACCAGCCCGGGCAACTTGGTGAGACCTTGTCTCTACAATAAATAAAAAATTAGCTGGGCGTGGTAGCACATGCCTGTAGTTCTGATTACTTGGAAGGCAGAGGCAGAAGGATCGCCAGAGCCCAGCAGGTTGATGCTGGGGTGGCCGTGAGCGTGCCACTGCACTCCAGTCTGGGTGACAGAGTGAGACTCCAAATCAAAAAAAAAAAAAAAAAAAGAATGCATTGTTTTTGAAGATACTCCTAAATAGACATAAAACTGATTAAGTTTCTGGAAAGAAGGGACTGTAGCTGATTCATTTTTGTATCCTTCAAGTGCAGAGTGCCCTAAACATAAAAGTCACCCAATAGACCTTTGTTGAATGAATGATATGGGAAATGTGGAATTTACAAACATAAATCGCTATATCAGCTGCTTAAAATAATAAAATCCATAATCTTTGCAGAAGAACCACATTTGTTTCCCAAGTAATACTTCATTCATAACTTTAATTTATAATTAGAAAATGTTACACTTTTAAAAAACAAGGAAAAAAATCCAAGGCTCCTAATGTGTATGAGCTGAAAAGGTATGGGGTGTGATACAGTGGAGGTGATATGAGAATGGAATCTTACAACTATTTAATGTTTGAAATAACTTATGGCACATACAAAGGCTTATACTGAATTCTCTTAAACTATACCTGAGTATGCATATATTATTCATACTTATTGAGCATCTTTATGGGCATATGGACAAAGTGCTGTGTGAATAAAAGGGACACAAATATTTATAGGAACTTTACAATATGACCTGAAACATACATATTCTGTTCACGACAAACCAATCCTACTGGAAACTCTTACAAAACTATAATGATTAAACCAAATGTGGGAAGAAACAAATAGGTCAATGAAATAGAAATACTCCAAAAATAAACCCATATCTTATGAAAATTTGGTATACAAAAAAGATACCTTTTCAAAACAGTGGAGAAAGGATCGACTAACTACTTAGTAAACAGCAATGGGACAACTGGCTATCTGAACTGTAGAAATAGTTAGATTTCTGCCACATACCAAATGTGTAAATATTCCAGGTGGATTAAAGAGCTAAACATTGAAAAGAGAAGAAGCTGGGCCCAGTGGCTCATGCCTGTAATCCCAGCACTTTAGGAGGCGGAGGAGAGAGGATTGCCTGAGCCCACAGGTTCAAGACCAGCCTGGGCAACTAGCTTGGTGAGACCTTATCTCTACAATAAATCAAGAAAAATTAGCCAGGCGCATGGCTTGTGCCTGTAGTTCCAGCTACTTGGAAGGCTGAAGCAGAAGGATTGCCAGAGCCCAGCAGGTCAAGGCTGCGGTGGTTGTGAGTATGCTACTGTACTCTAGCCTGGGTGACAGAGTGAGAATCCAACTCAAAAAAAAAAAAAAAAAAGAGAGAAGAAAAGATAGAAAGATATTTAATTAATCTTGGGATAAAGAAGGTCTTCTTGGCCAGGTGTGGTAGTTCATGCCCATAATCCCTGCACTTTGGGAGGCCGAGGTGAGAGAATTGCCTGAGCCCACAGGTTTGAGATTAGCCTAGGCAACTTGGCAAGCCCTCATCTTTACAATAAATAAAAAAATTAGCCAGGTGTGGTGGTGCATGCCTGTAATTCCAGTTACTTGGAAGGCTAAGGCAGAACAATCACCTGAGCCCAGCAGGTCAAGGCTATGGTGGCCATGAGTGTGCCACTGCACTCCACACATTCCAGCTTGGACGACAGTGAGATTCTAACTAAAAAAAAAAAGTCTTCTTGAACAAGACACACAGTGCAAAAGCCAGATGAAAATATTGATAAAGTTGAAAAGATGACTTTAAAATTCTGTTCAACAAAAAAAGGAAACAAGCAGTATATGTACATAAACTTTGTCTATATGTCCATAATAGATATGCAACAAGTATGAATAACGTATGCATACTCAGAGAAAATATGTGTAACATACATAACAGGCAAAGGATTGATATTAAAATATATAAAGAATGCCTACAAAGTAATAAGAAAAATAAACAATTCAATAATAAAATGGTCAAAAACAAAATAAGCAATTCACAGAAGAAAAGAAATGGACAGAGGAGATTTGTAACTTCTCTAATAACAACAACTATGGTAACAGCTAATGCATAATGCTTATTATGCATCAGGTGCTCTCCTAAATGGTTTAGACATCAGTTCATCTATCTCACTACAACCCTGCAAGATAGGTACTATTATTATTCCCATTTTGCAGATGAGGAAATTGAGGTGGAGGTTAAAGAAGTTGCTCAGGAACACAGGAGTGCAGAGCCAGAATTCTAGCACAGGTAGTATAACTTCACAGTCCAGTATAGCTCTTAACTATGCTATATTACTTTTCCAGGTATCTAGGGATCCAGGAAAATACAAATTAAAACAAGTTATCATTTGTTATTCAAACTTGGAAAAATTAAACAGACTGACATAGTCTACATGGAAAATTGAGTATTGTTAACACTGCTGGTGAGTGGATATAAAGACGTTTTCTTTTTGTAGTTATACGCTTTCCTTACAGAAACAGATACACTGTGAAAGTTCAGAAAACCAATTCACCCAACAGAAGGTGGACAAAAGTCAGGTAGTTTCTTTTTTTTTTTTGAGTTGGAGTCTCACTCTGTCGACCAGACTGGAGTGCAGTGGCTGCTCCGAGCCACTGCAGCCTCGACCTGCTGGGCTCCGGCGATCCTTCCGCCTCAGCCTTCCAAGTAGCTGGAACTACAGGCGTGCGCTACCACACCCGGCTAATTTTTTGATTTATTGTAGAGATGAGGTTCTTGAGCCAAGTCACTGTGAGTCTAAAACATGATCCCCTGGCGACGGGTCAGAAAATCTAAGGAGAGGAAGTCACCATGGTCCCCTGTGACCATGTCTGTCTCTCTTGGGTCTGACTGGGGAAGGTGATCACATGCTGAGTCACCCCAAATAAACTGGCCACAAAGTCCCTCACTTGGATGTAGAAGGAACTTGGAGGTGTAAATACCACCCACCTGGTTCACTCCATTTCTGCTTGGACCTCTGTGGGGATGTCCCCGGATGCTGCTCCTCCTTTTGGGTGTGAGAGCTATGGACAGCCCTTCCTTCCCTCAGTCAATCTCTGCTTCCCTATCTGGGCTGCAAGGTCCTCCTGGTAATAATAAGGGAGACAGCTGGGACCACATCTTTCTCTTAATTGAGAAACCTCGTGTTTCAAACAAAAGGCTCAACTGAGCAGTGAGGATGGAGCATCTCCTATGCATGGCTCTTGTCATTTCTTTCCAGGGATTCAGACTTCATGTGTGCTGGCCTCCTTTCATGGGGATCCCTGCCTAGTGCTCAGGGGCCATCAGGGCCTGACCCGTTCCAGTCCTTGCTTCTGCACAATGGGCTGCTGCTGTGTCCCTCTTGGGCCACCTGTGCTCTTGCACCAGCCCCTCCCACTCCCATGACTTCTCTCAAGCTGTCCCACCCTCCTAGAGCCTCTTTTCTCCGGCATGGGTTCCTGACATGCTCTGGGTCCCTAGTTTTCTATGCCTGGTCTTGCCGACGCCAAGTATCGGCTGAGCTGCCGACCCGAACTTCACCAGGGAGGGCAAAAGCCTCCTCCAAGACCTGGCTCCAGTGTCAAAAGCAGGACAAGGATCTATATTAAAAACATCTAAGGGCAGGCACAGTGACTTATGCCTGCAATCCTAGCCTTTCAGGAGGCCAAGGTGGGAGCATTGTTTGAGCCCAGGATTTTGAGACCAGCCTGGGCAACAAAGCAAGACCTGATCTCTGCAAAAAATAGAAAAATTAACCTGATGTGGTGGTATGCACTTGTAGTCCCAGCTACTTGGGAGGCTGAGGCAGGATGATCGCTTTAGCCTGGGAGGTTGAGGCTGCGGTGAACTATGATCATGCCACTGTGCTCCAGCCTGGGCAACAGAGTGAAACCCTGTGTGGGAGAAAAAAAAAAAGGATGTTTATGTTCATAAGTGGAGCATAATAGCTATGTTTAGTGTGTGGTGTAAGGTATGTGCATGGGATGTGAGCAGGGCATGCATGGTGTGTGTGAGGGGTGTATAGTGTGTATGCATGTAGTATATATGTGGGGTGTGGGGTGTGTGTATGATATGTTTGTGTGGTACGTATGTAGATATATTGTGTGTGATTTATGTAGTGTGTGCTTGTCTTGTGTGTTTGTTGTGATGTGTATTCTGTGTATCTGTTTTGTGTGTGTGTGGTTGGTGGCACGCAAGGTATGTTGCATGTATTGTGTGTTGTATATGCGATTTTTTATGCATGTGTGGTATGTTGAGGGTATAAGGGTGTGTGTGTGTGGTAGGTGATGTGTGACATATGTGAATGGTGTGATGTTTCACACATTTTGTGTCTGTTGTGTGTATTGTGTGTTGTGTGTGGTGTATGTGGTATCTGATTAATTTCTGAAGTGCCTTCTAGATTATGAGTGTCACCTAGTCTCAGAGATGAAGACCAGACCCTTAACACCAGGATTAGTCAAAGAGACAGACAAATGGCTGTAACTCTGCCCCTCACTGCTCAACAACCTTCCATGGTTCCCCTGCCTTCCAGAGATGCTCCACCCCCTTGCTTGGCCTTGCAGGTGCTTGACCGACCACTAGGCCCCCTGCCACCAACATCTGCTCCCAAGGCACGCCAGGTTGTTTCCTCCTTGGCCTGGCACCTACTATTCCTTCTACTTGGAATAGCTCCCCCTTCAACCCCACACCCACCTGCTACCTGGAAAATGTCTAATCACCCCCATCCCAGCTGCACCCCGTCCTCTTGGTGAGCCTTGTCAGGCAGAGTTGGATGACCCTTATGAAAACAGATTCTACCTCTGGACCTTTGCACATCTGCTCCCTCTACCCGCAAAGGTCCTTTTCCTTTTCTAGAAATAAGCTACAGCTCATCTTTAAGACACGGTTCACAGGTCACCACCTCTGAGAAGCCTTTTTTGACCCAACCCCCCACCTCCAGGGTATCAGTATCTTTGTCCTCTGAGCTCCTCCAGGCCCCACATGTCCCTCTGCCACAACCCTGACCCCCACTCCCCCACTGTGGCTCTCTGCATCTCCCCCTCCTAGTCCTGGAGGTCCTCAGGCAGGGACAGAGTATGACCCATCAGGGGACTCCATGGAAGACCTTGGGACCCTGTATGCCCTCATTTGGGCATACACCTCCTGGCACTCATCCTGACCTGACTACTGTGCTACCCAAGGCTGGAAACATGGTGCTGGGCTCAGGCTCCCAGGCTAACTAGGAAAACAGATCCAAACTCAGAAAGAAATGTGTGCCCAACTCAACTTTCCCTTTGAAGCTCTAAGGGTCAGGGTGATGTGGGCAGATGAGGAAACTGAGGCACAAACAGAGAAGACCATGCTCCCAGGGAAGCTGGGACTCCTGTCTGACCCTCCCTTTGCCTCCTGGCTCTTTGTATCGAGAGATTCCACAACACTCTCCACCCTTCCAGGGCTCCTGTGGGGCTGCACTTAGGTAGGTAGGTAGGTGGGGACTCTCCCAGCATCCCCATTTAACACCTGCTGTCTCCATCACACCTGAAGCACCTCGATTTTCTCTCTGAGAAAATTGTTCCTTCCTGTGCAGGCAAGGCTGTGGGGTGCTCCAGCACCATGTGTGGGGAAGGATGAGGGTGGGGGTGCTGGAGGGGAAAGGGAGAGCCGGGGTTACCCAAGATCAGGGCTGTGGAGAGAGAAAACTAGGAGCTTCTAGTCACTCTCAGGAGCGTGAGAGCCAGCAGGTGCTCCACACTCACTGCTGCCTAAAGTCATGGGAAAGAGACCCACCCTGTACCCCAACCTTCCCCCTCCTCCCCTCCCACCCAGTCAGGCTGCCCTAACTTAGCCTGGCATCAATGAAAACTCCCACCAGCAGGCTCCTGTCCTATAGCTCTGTCCCCTGGTGAAAGGGTAAGGAAAATAGAGTAAGAGTTGACAAGAGGTATGCTGTGTGCATGAGAGAAGGATGACCCTGGTGTTGGTGTCCTTGGCTCGGGTGGCTTGGCTACCCGCCTGAGACAAGGAAAGGAAACCAAATGTTCTGTAAACCAGGTGTTTTTCGGCGGAGCATTTGGTTTATCAGGAAACTGGACTTGGACCCTAGCCAAGTGCGAGTTCATGAGTCCTGAGTTAATTAATTGACGCCCACTTTGTCTGAACATAGCATGGGGGACTCCTCTTTGTCTGAACATAGTATGGGAAACAGCAGCAAGGGAGAGCCTGAGATTGAGATTCTCGGTTGGGCGATGCTGTCTCTGGTGCTGTCCCCGTCTGGGTGATGAGAATTTCCCCGAGATAGGATTGCAGGATGGTGGTAAAGTATTTCCCCCTCTTTTCTTTCTTTTTCCTCCTTACTAATATATATTTCTATATCTAAATAAAGCTATTTAGTTTTCTTCTGCTGGCGTGTGGTGGTGTTCTTTGCGGATCGAGTCCAGTTAATATTAGACCGTGCACGGCAATACAGTAAGATTCCTTGCTGTCACGCCTGGTCACACACCCTGTCTCTCCTTCAGCCGGACACCTCTTGTTGGTCTCTCCATCCTCCAACCCCCCAACTCCCTACCCAGAGAATCCCCTAACTTGCATATGCCTGAGTGAGTCATAACCACCTTCATAGCTTGTGGCTGCTGACTTTGGTGTGGTGGCTTTGCATGCCCCGTATGGTAGCAAGGAGGTCATGCCCAGGGCTGTGGTGGAGGATACAGCTTTGTCTTTAGATGCCGAACTCACTTTTGGGATCACAGCTCTCCCTCACGTCCATGGACCCAATTTCCCAGTCCCATTGAGCAAGTTGCAGCCTGGCTGGGACATGCATCCCTGAGCTCTTAGATTGGTGCTGATGCCTCCTGTGGTAAGGTGGAGAGAAGGAGGTTCAGTGACTTTGATCTAGGACCATCCAACCTTCAGAAGGAGGCTCCAGGAAGCCAGGCCCACCCTCCCCTGGATCCCCTGCCATGCCTCACGCCTTCCTCCCTAGGAACCCAGATCTCAGCCCTAGACCTCCATGTTCATTCCCCTTTGGGACCCCGATGTCCCCAACTTACCTTTCCTGAAGAAGAGGACTCCATCATAGCAGTGAATGCTCCCCAAGGGGCAGATTTCCTCTGCATTCCCCAGACAGCCTTCTGTGGACAAGCAGACTGGGCACTGCAAGGTCCCTGGGGCTGAGGAGGTGACAGAGTGAGGGGCTCTGAGAGTGTGCTGGGTTTGATCAGATGTCTTCTCTCTCCCCGTTTTTGCTGGCCCTAAGAATCAACCTACTCAGTCTCCTCGGGGTGTCTTCCTTGGGTTCCTCTCATGCTGCCCAGGTGTGGGGACTTAGGGAAGTGAGGCCAGCGAAGGAGGAGGCAGAGAGAGTAAATAATCTGGGGAGAGGCAACTAGATCTGAGGACAGAAGGGGATGCTGGGGCAGGTGAGGTGGGTGGGGTGGGGTGTGTTACAGGCTGTAAAGAGGGCATTTTTGTTATATTTGAGCAGTCATTCAGAAACAACTTAGAGATTTGTGTTAAAAACTTTCTGTTGCAATTGTCAGGCTGAATGTAGAGGCCACTTGAGTTTAAAAGTTCACACCTCTCTCCCTCCCCCCCACTGCCCTTCATTCCCCACTTTTCCTCTCCTCACTCAGCCTTGCCTGACTGGCAAGCAGCTGGGCAAGCCCAACCACCTGATAATTAGAAAATATGAAAGAGTTGCACGTCTCTGATGAAAGTCTTTACGAGATAAGAAATGGGCTCTGTTAAAACTTTCTAGGCCTAATCTAGGATCTACAAGGAACTCAAATGCACCAAAAAGAAAAAAAACAAACAATTCTATTAAAAAGTGGGCAAAAGACATGAATAGACACTTCTCAAAAGAAGTGCAGCCAACAGACATAGGAAAAAGTGCTCAGCCTCACTAATCATCAGAGAAATGCAAATCAAAACCACACTGAGATACCACCTAAACCCAGTAAGAATGGCCATCATTAATAAAACAAACAACAGATGCTGGCGAGGAAGTGGAGAAAAAGGAACACTTCTACACTGCTGGTGGGAATGCAAACTAGTGCAACCTCTTTGGAAGACAGAGTGGCAATTTCTAAAAGAACTAGAAATTGACCTTCCATATGACCCAGCAACTCCCCTATTGGGAATATACCCGGAGGAACTCAAATCATTCTACAAAGAAGATACCTGCACATGTATGTTTGTTGCAGCTCTATTCACAATAGCAAAAACATGGAACCAATCATGTTGCCCATGGAAGCTGAACTGGATACAAAAAATGTGGTACATATACACAACGGAATATAATGCAGCCATAAAGAAGGACAAACATATGGACTTCACAGCAACTTGGATGCATTTAGAGTGAATCATACTCAATGATCTATCTCAGAAACAAAGAACAGAGTACCATATGTTCTCACTCATAAGCGGACCTTGAACAACTATCATAATACTATAAGAAAGGGATTGGCAGTAGTGGGAACTGCCAGGGGAGGGAGGGCACAACTCATCAACAAGGGTACCTGCATAATGAACATTTGTATACCTAACCCTGAATTGTACCCCACATCTTTAAAAGAAAAGAAAAAAGAAAACAAACAAAAAACTTCTTGCTCACTGTGTAATAGGTCAGGACTCTGGAAACAGGAGTTTGTTACAATTGTATTTTAAAACAATTTTTAAAGCTACATTTTAAAATGTTGTGACTTTCTTTTCTTTCCAAAAGTTGCAATGTCTGCCCCTTCCTCTGAAAGATTGTAAAATAACATGTGGTAGATTCCAAAATGTTATAAACAATGGCAGTCTTACCATGACTTTCATGGTCAGAAAAGTCTGGGTCATACTGCAACTGCACATAGATTTGAACTTGGGGTAGATGAAGGACTATGAGTTTTGGATATAAATACTGGAATGAATTGGTATTGTTGCCGACCTGTCTCCCTGTAACTTGGTTATAGAAATTAAACACTCCCTTTCCTTCAGTTTCTGCCCTTGTCTTTGATTAACTGTGAGGGACAGCCACCAACTTACTGGATCTGACTATAAAGGGAAGGGCTGTCAGGCCAGACCCAGCTTAGATTTGGTCGAGTGTGACCCTTCTAGAGGAGATCTGGCCTTCTGGGGACACAAATTCCTTCGTCGAGGGAGGGAGGGGCACCCTGAAACCACCTGGTGGCTTCCCCTGCAAGATCTTAAACAGCCCCAAAACACGGGACTTAAGTGTTCAGAAACTATTCCAGAGAAGAGGCGCAAAACATCACCCAGAACTTGATTTATAACCCCAGACAAGGACAGTGGGAAGTTACGAGGCAATCTCCCCCAAAACTCTCCACGAGACCTTCCTGAACCAAACCCAACAGTGTAGAAAGGAGAGTGTGCGGCCACGCGGTTAGGGTCGCCCTGGAGCCAGCCAGAAGTTGGGGGTTTCACAGGATAATCAATCCAGGGGCTGCTCCAGGGCGGTTAGAAGAGGCTGGGCCAGGGGAGTCCCGAGGTGTGTGTGGACGAGGTGGGGAAATGGGCAAAGGGGGACAAGATGGATCAAGAGTGAGTGGGGAGGATGGAGAGCCAGGAAGGAGCACGACCGCAAGTAAGGGCGGGAGGACTTCGTACACAGTCCTTCTGTGCCCACTAAACCCCTGGGCCCGGGAGCTGCCTCTGCCCCTCCCCCTACCTCCCGCCCACCCGCCCTCCTCCCGCAGGCACCTGTTCGGGGGCGGGGAAGAGCCCAGAGCAGGGTGGTGGTGTTGAGGTCGTTGCAGAGGTAATCCTGGTGGCACACGCAGGGGTAGGAGACCTTGGAGATGCTGGGTCTGCCCGGTGCTCGGTGATGCGGGACTCTTGGTCCTGCGCCTCTGGGCTGCCCTTGGTGAGCACCACGCTCACACGGGGTCCTGGGCGAGAGAGGAAGGTAGGCAGAAGGGGATGGGGCGCCAGGGCGACTGGCACCCCAGGAGTTCCTCCTGTCAGCGGGGGAGCTCCCCAGTCCGTGCACAGGCGCAGGCGGGGCAGAGTGGAGGGGCGGGGTCTCTGCACCGCTTGTCCTTCTCACCATTCTCAATCAGCGCCAGCGTGTCCTGTCACAGGTTGACCTTTTAGCAGACTGCTGGAGAGGCAGCTCGGATACATTTCTCACAGCCTGCATTGTCCCTGGCTGGCAGACCAGGGCCTGCACCCCTGCGTGGGAAGAGCACACTCATCTCAGCAGGGTTTCCCAGTCCGACCTCCAGGGAAATCCTCCCCAGGTTGGGTCCTCATTCACCTGGCAGCATGAAGGTGACTCCCAGGAGGGCCAGCAGTGGGGCAGGGTTCAGGACCATCTGGGGCTGGAAATCCCTTCTGCTCTTTCACCAGGACCTAGGCAACCCATGAAAGGGGTGGGGAGGGTAGTAGGACCTTGCTAAAGGAAGGCCTGCACCCCACCCTCTGAGGCTCCATGGCTTGAAGGTCCTATTAGGTGCCTTGTCCCCCCTTAGTTCAAGGAGTCCAGGCCCCAGCCCCTCCTCTCTTAGAACCAGGATTCCAATTTACTTTCTCTTTCCAACCTTCCAGTCACCTAAGCTAAGGGAGGAAAGGTTTTCAATTTTTTTTACCATACAGGAAAAAAAATAAATGGAAATGGATAAAGCCCAGCACTGACAGTGCTGGGACTAACATCTCAGTGTTAGGGAGAGAGTGGACTTAGCGCTGCGGAGAAGGTCATGCTTTTGGGCAACATTTGACCACAGCGGATTGACCCGGTTGTGTTGCTGTCCTACCCACACACTATCAATGAAGTCTACTTGTCAGGCAAAATTCTTTCAAGATAATTCCACTTGATTTTTCTTAAATAAAAGTAATGAAGGAATGGAATAAGATTGCTGAGTGGCAGGTGGTAGGTGTATACTTAGAGTGTTAAGGCCAGGTGTTGTGGTTTATGCCTGTAATCCCAGCACTTTGGGAGGCCGAGGTTGCAGGATTGCTTAAGCCCGGGAGTTTGAGACCAGCCTTGGCAACATGGTGAGGCCTCATCTCTATGAAAAATCAAAAATTTAGCCAGGTGTGGTGACGGGTATCTGTAATCTCAGTTACTCATAAGGCTGAGGCGGAAGGATTGCCTGAGCCTTGGTGGTTGAGATGGTGTTGTGCCATGATTGTGCCACTGCACTCCAGCCTGGACAACAGAGTGAGATTCCAACTCTACCAGCCTATTTTCCATAGTGGTTGCACCATTTTGCATTCCTGCCAGCAGTGCGTGAGTATTCTAGTTCCCGCACATCCTTACGAACACTTGATATCGTCACTCTTTTTTTTTTAATTGTAGCCATTTTAATAGTTCTGCCGTGATATCTAACTGTGGTTTTATTGTACATATTTTCTAATGACTAATGATACTGGGTAGATACCTTCCTGTCCTCATTTGCCATCCAATATCTTCTTGGGTGGAGCACCTGTTCAAATCTTCTGCTCATTTTTTGTTGTTGTTTTCTTGTTGCTGATTTATAAGCATCCTTTATATATTCTGGTTGCAAGTCCTTTGTGGGATGGATGTTTTGCAATAATTTTCTTCTAGAAATAAAAGCATATGTCCACATAAAGACATATATGAGCCAGGCAGGTGAAATGGCGAGACCTCGTCTCTACAATAAATCAAAAAAATTAGCCAGGCATGGTGGTGCATGCCTGTGGTTCCAGCTACTCGAAAGGATTGCCTGAGCACAGCAGGATGAGACTGAGGTGGCCATAAACATACCACTGTACTCCAGTCTGGGTGACAGAGCGAGACTTCTACTCAAAAATAAATAGATAAATAAATAATAAAATAAAGACATTCTTTTTAAAAAAAGACATATATGAATGTTCACAATAGCTTTATGTGTAACAGCCAATCAAACTGTGGTATCACCATACAATGGGATACTACTCAGCTGTAGATAGGAATGACCTATTGATACATGCAACAATATGAATCTCAAAATCATTATGTTAAGCACCCATGTGATAGTATGTATCAGTACTTTGTTCCTTTTTATGGCCGAATAATGTCGTGTTGTATATATGTACATCACATTTAGTTACCCATTCATCTGTTGATGGACATTTGGGCTGTTTCTATATGTTAGTTATTGTGACTAGTACTGCAATGAACACATATGTACATGCATTTGCTTGAATATCAGTTTATATTATATATGTAGGAGTAGAAGATGCCATATGCAAAAGGTCACATATTGTATGTATCCATTTATATGAAATATGCAGAATAAATAAGGCCATAGAGACAGAATACAGACTGGTTGTTTCCAGGGGCTTGGGGGACAAAAATGCTTTGGAGCTAGATAAAGGTGGTGGTTACACAGCATTGTGACTGTTCTAAATGCTGGTGAATTGTTTGCTTTCAAATGGTTCATTTTATGTTATGTGAATTTCACTCACACTAAAAAGTAGTACCTATGTTGAGTGAGAGGCCACAAGAAAACACACTATATGATTCAATTTATATAAAATTATTGAGACTGCAAACAATCTATGGTAATAGAGGGAGAATGAGTTGCTTGCCTGGGGACTCGGGGGATGGGGTGGTATACAAGAAGACTTTCCTGACATTTCTTTTTTTTGTTTTTTTTTTTTGAGTTGGAGTCTCACTCTTTGTTGTCCAGTCTGGAGTGCAGTGGC
>CAUYQG010163732.1:0-12873 GCA_963574415.1 Tarsius wallacei
TCGAACCCGCGGGCTCAGGCAATCCATTCATCTCAGCCTCCAAAGGCGCGGGATTACAGGCTGAGCCACGGAGCCCCGCCTGTTGCGGGGGGTGTGGCCGGGAGCGGCCACTCACCCCCGTTTGGGGCTACGGAGTGATACTCAAACTAAAAAAAAAAAAAAAAAAAAAAAAGGCTAATGATGACTTTTACAAATTCATTACTATAGGATAAATTTTCTAATTGCCTTTAAGTAGTTTAAAAAAATGCATGTCAAAAACTCATTGAACTGTACACTTATCTGAATGACTTTTGTGGTATGTAAATTGCACCTCAGTAAGGTTGCTAAAAAAGTTATGAATCAGAATTTTTTTCCAACTCCACTTCAACATTGCCAGCGTGGTTCGATCTATGCCATAGCACTTTCTCCCATATCCAACATGCGTCTTGTTTCCTAACCTTCTCTGAACCCAAATTTCATAACTATTTCATTTGATATCTTCGAGGAATTTACCCTCGCTCTCACCACTCCACTGTTGAACAAATTTTTCTAAATGATAACTTCACCTCTTTATTTTTCTATCCTCTCTTCTTGTCTCATCTCCTCTCCTCTCCTTCCTTCCTTCTTTCTATTATTTTTATTTCTAGCTATACAATTCATTCATTCCCTTGGACTATTCCCCTTCCTAATGTATATAAACTGTGCTGCCTGGCTCTTCTTTGAGGTTGCCCTCACTTTTGAATGGAAATTAGAAGTTATCAAGCACTTTCTTAAAGCTGAAATTAGTAGGGATGGTTATTAATTTTGCTCATGTAAGAAATCTCAGGAATATTGTGGATCTTCTGGAGTGTTCACTTTCACTATGGGTAAAAGACTGTGCTCCCTGAGTGTTGAAACTGGATCTTATTCATCTTCATAGTCATCCCCCATAATTGAATGTCTGGCATGGTACCCAGAAAATAGTATTCACTATATTTTATGAACTGAGTAGTTTTAGAGAAGTTGTTTTATAATTGTTTCAGCTGCTTATTGAAACAACCATTCCAAATGCCAACAAAGAACGCTACCGCTTATTAATTTCTGCAGTTACTGAGGCACATGCCTGTGTGGTATCAAATGACTGTTTTGTAAATTATATTATCTCTTTCACCTACTAAAGGAGTGAAGCATTTGACTATATATGTGAAAAAGAGAAAATGACAAAAAACCAAGACTATTTCTTCTTCTGGTACTTTGGTTCCAGGTTCTTCAGGTTCAAATTCTACTTTTTTTCTTCATTTTACACCTTTTTCTCACCTTTCTCTTCATCAAGAAAGTACCATAAATAGGATCTATACTTTCTCATCCATCAGCTTCAATCTGACATATTCCTATACCATTATTATGATACTTCTCATCAAAAGGTCACATATATCCTCTTAATAGCTAAATTATATGGTTTATAATTAATCCTTCCATCTATCAAAATGCATTCCTTCTCATATTTTGTTTGAATTGAATAAATATATATATATAATTTGTAACAACTGAGATAAGTCTAAAATCACTTGGCATTTTCAGACTGGCTCGTTTTCAATGGCAGGTAAACTGGTATTTGTTTTCTTATAAACTGTACTTTCTCTGAACTTGTTGCTATCATGGTGACTAGCTGGAAATTCTTGCATTAGTTATTTATACTTCTTATGCCACAGCTAGCCTTTTTGCACAATTTAAACTGAAGTCTTATAAAAAGAAATAGCTTCCTTCTTTGAAAAACGAACACATATATGAACATACAGTCATAATTTGAACATATTCACAGTATAGGTTTTCAAAACAATCATATAGAGAAATTAGAAACAAAGAGATACATTTAAATTAAATCTAATTATTTTTATGCCCAAAAGGTATGTGATAACCTCCTTCTATCAGTATTCCTTTCTTCGTTCAAGTATTTAAAATTGTAGACTTTTAAAAATCTTTCCTCCTTGGCAGGCATTTTTCTATGAAATATGCTTTGCTGTGCTTTTTCTTTTTTTTATTTCATTTTAAAGATGTGCGGTACGATTCAAGATTAGACTGTGCTTTTCATCAGGGAATCTTTATTGTCATAGCACAGACATCCTTTGAAGTTAACAACTTGTTTTTTCCTGGAAGTAGTTTTTGCTTCTTTATTTTCTTTGACCTGGCCTAGCCTTCAATAACACAGCGAACTTGCTATCTTTGGTACCATTTCTGCTGATATTTCATTGTTGTTTCTCTTGCTCTGGGGGGACAAACTCTCAGTTATTCTCAACACATTTTAATAGACTTTTACTGGCACTTTTAACATTTATAATAGCAAACATGTCTGTTGCAGATGCTATAAAATAAATAAACTTTCTATACATTGAAGATTGCATTTGCTAAAGGATACAATTACAGACTGTCTCTATAAGTAAATGTAAGACCAAACCATAACCACATGAACTGAGATTATTTAGAAACTTTTTGGAATATATCTCATATTTTTATCAGTAAGTGTAGACATCTCTGCTGCAGTAAAATATCAACTCCAAAATATCAGTGTCTTAGAATAATAAAAGTTACTACTATCACAAAGTTTCCCATGGGCCTGATCAATTGTCCAGGGCAGCTGTCTTAGTGTTTGGCTCCATAGTTCAGAGTTCATGATCAGAAAGAGAGAGTTAGAGCATTCAGGAGGATTCACACCAGTAATTTAAATAGTTGGCCTAGAAATGATAAAATTGTTTCCTCTGAAGAGCCCTTAGCCAGAATATCATTTACAGGTTTTTACCTAAGTGAAAGGCAAAAAGAGATAAGAAAGGATAATTCTCTTAAATAGCTACAGAAGTGAAGTATCAGATATGAGGGTTGGACACGTAGTGGCTTATGCTTATAATCCCAGCACTTTGGAAGGTCAAGGTAGGAGGATTGCTTGAGGCCAGAAGTTCAAGACCAGCATGGAGAACATAGCAAGACCTTTTGCTACAATTAAAACAAAATCAGATATGCATAATGGCCAAAAATTTCCTCCACAACATTTCTCACTAAACGTCTATCTTAGTGTTAATACCGTATTAGCTCTGTTTTACTCCATGGCTACAAACTTCAGGAAGTAAGTTAAGCTACTAACAAATATTAAAAGAAGAGAGATAATTTATTATAGATGAGGCATTCCAGGCTTGATAAATATAAATAAGTATTTAATTCTGAATACATAATGCAAATTCAAGATAAAATAAAAAAAGAATACATCAACTAAAAGTCAATCATTTTGAGAGCTTTTTGAAGATAGGTGTGGGAAAATTGGAGAAAAATATAGCAGATGGGAGAAATTATGTGGAGGCTTTTAATGAGGATTATTAAAAACACTGAAAAATGATATTGATGTATGTCCAGTCCAGGCAAGTCCACTGACAGGAATTGACCAAGCTGGAGCAAAAACAAGGAATGGATTTAAAGATATACTGGAACAGTCCACACAGCCACTGCAAGAACTGAAACTCATGTCAAGCACAATAGATATGAATCAAAAATCAGTGACCAGAAATCAAACTAATGCTTCATAGAACAATTATGAAAGCTGAGATGAAGATGAAATCATGATTGAGGAAGTGTCAAAGAAGAAGTCCTAACAGGACCAGTATGAGTGCCTAGAGTGTGAATACATTCTTCTACACTTCTCCTTACAGTTTTGGCCAGAGCTTCTTATTTATGGTTAATAAAATTACAGGCATCTGTCTAGTTCACAAGATAGCCACCTTGACTCCCTATTCAAAGTTCTCCTATAGGAAGTTGTTGAGCCTGAAATACATGAAGGTCAGCCTCCTGTGAAGACCTTCCACAGATTCTTGCTGGTGTGACCCCGGGATCCAGCCTAGGTCCTCATTATACAGATTGGTGTTTAACACTTAGTCTGGTTGATTAATTCAAATAAATTATTTGTGGAGTTATGTTAGTCAGAATCATTCTGTTGTTTGCAAGCAAAGAACCGTTAATTAAGACTGCCCTTTCCACCCCACAAAAAGCTGAGATTTCTGCACCCATGTAACTGAGGAACTTCTGAAGATAAATAGCAACTTTAAGATCCTGGTCTAGACAGCTGATCTAAGAGACATTTAAAGGAGAATAACAGAGTTCAAGGACTGAATTCTTTTTAGTGGAGAAACATTTTTAAAAAGAGAAAAAGCAAAAGCAACTAAAGAGTTTTAAAATTGAGGGTGTCAGAAGGATGTGATACAATCAGTAAGTACAGGGAGTTAGCCTGGGAACTATTTATGGACAGACAGTGGTAATCACCTTTGCATACTCCATTGCATAAACTTGGGTGTTACTATCCCAACTATTCCACAAAGTTTAAGGTGCACCTGATTCTTTTTCCCCTTTTGTATCGCTTTCCCTCATGGCCACTATTCCAACTACAGTTAGCTATTTGCAGTTCTCTTAATATGTCATACTTCTAAATGTACGTATTTGTGCCCAAGGTATTTCTCCCTTATTGGCATGACCTTTTCTCCCCTGTTCGTCTTCCATGTCTTAGATCAGCTACCACTCTGAAAACCTGAGAGTAACAAGAACAACTGCAGAAATGATTGTTCACTCACTACTTTCTTCCTATAGTTCCCCAAAACGACTCCTAATATTCTATTTGTCAGATTGCAGTCTATTACTTAGTTGCATCATTCTCTTTAATCCAATATGACTTCCTAGAAATGGGGCTGTGACTTTTTCTTCATTGCATGTCTAACACTTGGCACAGTCAGAATGAGTAACACTGTTTTTTTGTTTTGTTTTGTTTTAACATAGGTGAATAAATAAATCAGTGATATACCCTTCAGGTTTTTCTGCCTAAAATCTGACAAGTACAGATATATTTCCAAATTTTTAAAGAAGCAAGTTTAGATAAAATTAGTAAACTGAAAAGTGTTCTGTCCTGTAATATTTCGACAAATTCAATGTAGATATTGAATAGATTCTTATTATGTATTTATACAGTATTTATGCATTAATATAAGTACGCATTACTTTTTTATGCATAGCCAAATTTTACTCTATGCATGCAGAGTAATCCGCTCTTTAATGTACTCATAAGTTGTATGACTAATCATGTGCATATGCATATGTGTATACTTAAACATGTGTGCACGTGGCTTTACATGTCTGAATAGATTTTGAGAAGAAATTGCAAAGCACAGTGAAGTTCAAATTGGTGGCGACTATGTCAGTGAGAGCTGAATCACCCATCTCCTTGATTAGCTACATCCCTCATCCCCATCTTCTCAAGTATTGCTCCACATCTCTGCACTGTTCCTTCATTTCTTCATTTTCCTCTCTCCATCAGATTTACTCTTCATGGGACTTAAATAGGCTTTATTTTAGAAAAGTGGTTTCATTATCTTTCTTTCTTTCTTTCTTTCTTTCTTTCTTTTTTTTGAAGGTGTCTCACTCTGTTGCCCAGGCTGGAATGTAGTGGCACGTTCACGGTCACCGCAGCCTCGACCTACTGGGCTTAGGCGATCCTTCCACCTCAGCCTTCCAAATGGCCAGAACTACAGGTGTGCACTACCACACCCAGCTGATTTTTTTATTTATTGTAGAGACAAGGTCTTGCCAAGTTACCCAGGCTGGTCTCGAACCCCTGGGTGCAGGCCTTCCAAAGTGCTGGGATTACAGGCTTGAACCACAAGGCCCAACCATTCATTTTCATTAAGCCCAATTCTGTAAATACTGTGGGTTTGGTTATTGATGTTAACTCACCATCTTAAGTTTTGTTTTGGTTCTGCACAATCTAATAGTTGGTATATATGTATGAACTACAAAAGGGCTTTGTAAAGACACTTGAAAAGTGCATTAAAACTCTGGGTAGAAGATGTGAGATAAAAGTAATTTCTAGCCGGGTTCGATGGCTCAGCCTGTAATCCCGCGCCTTTGGGAGGCTGAGGTGAGTGAACTGCCTGAGACCGCGGGTTTGAGACCCGCCTGGGCAAGCAAGACCTCATCTCTACAATAAATCAAAAAATCAGCCGGGTGTGGTAGCGCGTGCCTGTAGTTCCAGCTACTTGGAAGGCTGAGGCGGAAGGATCGCCGGAGCCCAGCAGGTCGAGGCTGCGGTGGCTGGGAGTGGCCACTGCACTCCAGTCTGGGCGACAGAGTGAGACTCCAACTCAAAAACAAACAAACAAACAAACAAAAAAAAAACAGATGCTCTCCAGAAGAAAAGATGACTGGGAATAGAGCATTGTGATGTGAATATGCATGGTATGGTAAACTATGTGTGCATTCAGAAGGGTAAAGGATGATAAAGTTGTGTTTTGTTTGTTTGTTTTTGAGTCAGGGGTCTCTGTTGCCCAAGCTGGAGTGCAGAGGTGCGATCACAACTCACTGCAGTCTTGACCTCCTGGCCTCAGGCGATCCTTCTGTGTCAGCTTCCTGAGTAGATGGGACTACAGGTGCAAATCACCATGCCTGGCTAATTTTTAAACTTTTTTGTAGAGACGAGGGCTCATTATGTTCCCTAAGTTGGTCTTGAACTCCTGTACTCAAGCAATCCTCCTGCCTTGGCCTCCCAAAGTGCTGGGATTACAGATGTGAACCAATGCGCCCAGCCTAGACAAAGGTTTTTAAAGAAAAAAAGTGAGGAGTACTACACAATTATTTTGAAATAATTATCTTTGACTACAAGATCAATAACAAGGATGGTGTCAGTGCAAGGTTGACCAGGCAGTTGTTGGGCAATATCTTCACAGAAGTATTTTTTGTGTGTGATCACAATGACCTTTGTTTAAGGGTTGTGGTTTTTCCAGAATCTTTTTTGCTAGCAGATATACAAGTGTAATAACCCTCTTTTTATAGCCTACCCCAGATATTTTTGTTAGGTTTTTTTTTTAAACATTAGTGACTCCATTTTTATTCTGACAGCTCTCACATGGGTTATCAAGATTATCAAGATTAACAGGTTGCTAGTATGTGCCCTTGATATGGTATATTGAGAATGACACTCTCCCTTGGTGTTTTTCCTCCCCAAAACTCATAACCCCAGCCTAATCATGAGAAAACATTAGACAAATCCCAATTGAGGCACATTGTACAAAATTCCTGATCAGGACTCCTCAAAACTGTCCAGGTCATCAAAAACAAAAAAAGTCTGAGAAACTGTCACAGCCAAGAAGAGAAAAAAGACATTAGGCAAAAGCTAAACAACTATGAATAAGTATGCACTTTAGTTAGTAATAATGTAAAAAAAAAAAAGGGTGGGAGGGAAGTCCTTTCTTTTAGTGATATGTGCTGAAATGTTTAAGCATAAAATAAAATAATGTCAGGGACTTATTTCAAATTCATTAAGTGGGGTGGGAAAACATGGTTATAGACACAGAGTTGGAAATTGCTGAGGCTGGGTGATGGGTATGTGGGGTCATTATACTATTATTTCTACTTTTGTACATGTTCTTATTTTATTTTACATTTATTTATTTATTTTTTTAAGAGACGAGGTTTTGCCATGTTGCTCAGGCTGGTCTTGAACCCCTGAGCTCAGGCAATCCTCTCGCCTCGGCCTCCCAAAGTGCTGGGATTACAGGCATGAGCCACTGCACCCTGCTTGTACGTGTTTTTAAAACTACCCATGATAAAGCATTATAAACTTTTAAGACATCTAGTATGCTAATTTACATAAATACTGTATGTGACCATTTCCTGCCATTTCCTGGCAGGCAGAATAAAACCGTTTTGAAAGAAGGATAAAAACAACCATGAAGCAAAGACAGAAGGGAGCAGAGCTGAGCAATGAGGCATGAGCTGTAACATGTTTTTGTTTTTGCTTCCTGTTGGCTCCAGGGCTCCTGACCTTGGCTTATGTCAGCAACTCCTGGATACCTAGACCAGCCCCCACCCCAGTCCCCTCCAAACAACTCCGTTGCTATCTATTTTATGAAGGGACGAGTTCAAATAAATACCAAGACGTATAAGGCTTACCTTGAAACTTCATTCCTTGTCTAGGACTCATACCCCTTCTGACTTTTTAAAATTTTTTTAAATTTTGTTTATTATATTTATTTTGAGTCGGAGTCTCATTCTACAGCCCAGGCTGGAGTTCAGTGGCACGCACATGACCACCCACAGCCTCGACCTGCTGGGCTCAGGTGATCCATCCTTCCGCCTCAGCCTTCCGAGTAGCTGGAACTTTGGGCGTGCGCAATCACGCCTGGCTTATTTTTTGATTTATTGAAGAGATGAGGTCTCACGAAGTTGCCCAGGCTGGTCTCGTACCTGGGAACTCAAGCAATCCTCTCGCCTCAGCCTCCCAAAAGTGCTGGGATTACAGGCTTGAGTCACCATACCCGGCCCTGACTTTTTAAATAGTAAGGCCTGGCATGGTGGCTTACACCAGTAATCCCAGCACTTTGAAAGGCTGAAACAGGAGGATTGCTTAAACCCAGGAGTTCGAGACCACTGAGGTAACAACAGCGAAATCTTGTCCCTACAAAAAAATTAGCTGGGCTTGGTGGCATGTGCCTGTAGCCCCAACTATTCGGGAGGATGAGTACTCATTACTAAACTTGAAATTTGGAACTAGCTGCTCAAGAGAAAAATCATGTGAAGGATAGTTGTTATCTTCCCCGCTCACCCCTCGCCCCTTTTCATCTCGTAGAGAGAGCTATGCATGTTCTCATTGGATTAAAAAAGAAAAATAACAAGGGCAGTATGTTGTAATAAAAAGCCCACCAATCGCCTTCCTTAATGGCTCCCCCATCTAAACACTCTTTGTTATTCATTATCCCAGTAATCAAGTATGGGAACCAGTCATGGGGACTAAAACCAGGTCAAAGAAAATCTTGGCTTAGTTGTCTTAGTGATTGTTTGCATTGTTGTTGGCGGGGCCAGATGGTCTTACAGTGTCACTGTAGTAGCTGCCACATACAGCCAGTTACAATGAAGTGGAATGCATGACTTAAAGTACATAGAGAGAGCTCTGAAACTTGAAAGAGGCTCTTGATGTTCAGATGTGTGCAGATATGGGAAACTCATTCCACAGCCAAGACAGTAAACACGTGACTCTATTGATGGCATAATTGGTCATTGTCTGTAGGGTCAAGGGACGTTCCACACCCTCCTCACTCTATAGACCTGATTCTCATTACTTACAGTAGTTATGTTCTATAAACTGCAGTAAACATGGTATTAATAAATAACATTACTCCTAGGGAAAATATAGGGTTAGGGTCCTGTGAGTCTCTGGTCATGACATTTTCATCAACCAATCAGTATATAACTTGTGTGTGTTTCTGTTTTAAAACACCTAAGTATATATTATTAGTTCATTAACATTGGGCCAGTGGTCAACAGCATTATAACTCATGTCTGAACAAAGCTCATCGTCACACACCTGTATTTTCTCCATGAAGCACATCACAGCTTTCTTTGGCCTAGGAACACTAGACAGCACTTCACAGCCTTGTGCTTGTGGGCCATTTTAAACAGCAAAATCACCAATAAACATGCAAAAAATGTGACACTACGTAGACCAGCAAAACTGTCACACGTTTAAGTATGAGAGCCGAAACAAGAAGGTAGGTATCGTCTTGTTTGATCTTAGCTGGGAACGTGGGCTTCGGATGACTCCAACTTTTCACTGCTCTGTGCACACCTGCAGATGACCACAGAAGGGCTGTACATACTGATTTGGGGGTTACAAGTAAATTTCAGCTAGTGGGTAAATTCGCTGATACAGATCCATGAAGAATGGGGGTGGACTGTCAACATTATACACTGGAGTCTGCTGTAAGTCAGCAAAATTCCATTTTTGTCCCCAGCATGTCAATTTTTAGAAGTGGGAGAGGTTAAATGTGCAATGTATTCAAATATGAGTTACTCACTATTAGATTTGGTAAGTTGTTTAGGGAATGGCATTGCATTTAAAACAGTTCTCAAGTCAGGATTTATTCTTCAGTCTTAACAAAGATTTGAGACCCCCTCAAAAAAGGGTTCCCAGGGTTCACTTGTGGCAGGATTTTATAGAGAGAGTCAGGACACCGAGGCCAGGAAGCAATTTTATTCGTGCTGGCACTGGCTCAGCAGATTCACATTCAAAGGTTGAGCCCCGAGCACAGGGGAGCATTGCCTTTTATACATTTTTAGCTTCTCTGTCCTCCTGATAAGGCTTCCACATTAGTAACATGCAGGCAAATTGGGTATTTCACAGCTCAAGGTTACAGTTACACATGCACACTACAGATTTGGGGCTACATTCCTTTCTAACACAAATCTTCCAAGAAAGTTCTTATCTTATGGTGCTAGAAGGACTCTTTCATTATTCTGGAAAGGCTTTTATCTTACTGTACTAAGGGGCCCCTAGTCTGTCCTGGGAAGGCCTTCATCTTATTAGGCTTGGGGAAGAGCTCCCTGCCTCACACTCTGTGTCTCACTTTCCATCTTTGCCTCAATCATTCTTGAAAATAATAGAATAGGTATGTACCCTCTCTTCCCACTATGCAGTTCTATGCTCATACCCCTGCCCAACCCCCCATGGCTCAAAAGTATCCAAACTTTGTGGCATGGAACTTTCTCCATATACAAGTGGGTAGCCTTTCAGACAGGACCCAGATGGTTCCTGCTAGGGCTCCTTTTCTGTCCCAGGGTCCAACTTTGTCTTGTACAGGTGTGGAAGCGGGCAAGCTCTGTCCTCCTTTACCACGATGCATACGGAAGCCACCAAGTCCCACTTTATGCCGGATCTATTGTTCAGGGTGGTGTATGAATAACACAGACACAACTTTTTCTTGCTCATGTTGTGTGACCATAGTCGATTCATACTCTGCTTAGGTGTGCAGAGAAAAAGGAGACTTTCTTTATCTATGACAGGTCTAGTCTTCCTCAGAAGCCTTCACCCCATTGAAAGGGGAAAGCCCAACTCATCAGTTAATAATATCCCAGTCTCGGCTGGGCTCGGTGGCTCAGCCTGTAATCTCAGCACTTGGGGAGGCTGAGGCGAGTGGATTGTCTGAGCCCACAGGTTCAAGACCAGCCCAGGCAACTTGGTGAGACCTCGTCTCTACAATAAATAAAAAATTAGCCAGGTGTGGTAGTTCTGGCTACTTGGAAGGCTAAGGTGGAAGGATCGCCGGAGCCCAGCAGGTCGACAATGGGGTGGCCATGAGTGTGCCACTGTACTCCAGCCTGGGTGATGAAGTGAGTCTGCAACTTGAAAAATAAATAAGTAAATAAAAAATAATATCCTAGTCTTTTTAGTGAAAAGTTTTTTTTTGGCTCGCAACAATCTTCCCTTTTGGAAAACACTCTTTTGTTCTGAGTTTTGTCCCCTCCCTCTCATCTCCTAACATGGATCCTAGGTTTGTGTCCTCAAGGGCAGGGCCAGAGACCTTGGATCTGCATCAAGTAGGCCCTGATGCTGCTTTCTCTCCTCACTGACCTCTGTGGTGGTGTGTTCCTTGCTTACCCTGGTGGCATCTGCCACAGCAGTCTTCAGTTGGGGAAAGACTAATCTAATCTCTCTTGCTTGGTCAGGGCCTAGGGCTTCTCTCAGCTGATCTGCCTGTCTAAATGTAACTATGATCCCATGTCAGAGCAGACCTTCCTGGGGATACACCTGACCTAAACAGGGCCAATTAGAGCCTCTCCTTGGGATATTTCAAATGGGAAGCAGGCAATCTAGTTCCCCTCTGGGAGCAATGGAGACAATATTGTGAGATGGAAGGCTCAGGACCTGCGATGCTTGCTACCCCGTAGACATAGACTGCAGTCCTGCAGGAAGAGGCAGGCATGTGAGAGTTTCAGAATCATTCTCATCTCTGCTCTAAGTTGTGCCTGAGGTCCTCTTTTCTTCCTGTGAGATATCCATACATCCTTCCAGTAAATTTCTTCTTTAAGTCCAAGCTAATTTGAGTTGTTTCTGACACTTGTAACTGAAAAAAAAAATCCCAAACAGAATGTTTTAAAATGCTTTAATGATCCATCTCAGTACTTGCATATTTATGATACCAAGAAAGCTTCATTTATGCCATTCTCCATAAGTATGTGATGTTTATATAAGTTGAGAACTATTGCTGACAAACATGAGACAACTGACATTTTTAAACATTTGCTATTGTGAGATGTAACACTGATACAATGATGTGCAGAAAACAAAAATGTACCTCCCAAAGAATTACTATGAAATTAACACCTGTGTCACCATTGAACAGGCAAGACATAGAACGTTGCTAACACCTTCCATGCCCATCTCTTTCCCCCTCCCGATAGTTACCATTCTTTGTCCTCCAAAAATAATCCCACTCCTTTTATGATTCTCACTTTCTTACTTTTCTTTCTAGTGTTACAATTAAGTCCCCTACATATGAACAAGTTCCATTCCAAGAGCATGTTCATAAGTCCAATTTGTTTGTAAGCCCAACAAAGCTTAGGTACTCAACTAACACAATTGACTATATAGTATTGTAATAGCTTTATAACACTTTTCACACAAGTGATACATAAAAAACAAACAAAAAATAAAGAAAACATTTTTAATCTTATAGTACAGTATCTTAAAAAGTATTGTGTGATTCATGCCAGATATTTGAACTAACTTACATAATTGGACATGCAAATGCACGCTTGCATCTTTAAAAGCTCACTTGAAAGTTTGTATGTAGGAGATTTACTATATCATCCAAGCATGCATCCCTGAACCTTTGAGTTCTGCTTTTTTTTTTTTGAGTTGGAGTCTCACTCCGTCGCCCAGACTGGAGTGCAGTGGCTGCTCCCGGCCACCGCAGCCTCGACCTGTTGGGCTCCGGCGATCCTTCCGCCTCAGCCTTCCAAGTAGCTGGAACTACAGGCACGCGCTACCACGCCCGGCTAATTTTTTGGTTTATTGTAGAGATGCGGTCTCGCCAAGTTGCCCAGGCGGGTCTCGAA
>CAUYQG010163734.1:0-13742 GCA_963574415.1 Tarsius wallacei
CTTCTCTGTAATGGGTGTCCCTGTGACTGAATCTTCTCTATAATACATGCTCCATTGACTGGTTCTCCACTGTGTTTCATGTCCCAATGACAGACTCACCTCCAACTTGGTCACCCCTGTGAATAGCACTATTTTTATGGGCGTTTCAGTAATTTAGCCTTCTGAATAATTGGTTCCCTTCTCTGTTGTTGGATCCTCACATGATTTGTTTTCTTCTGTGATAGGTGCCTAGTGACTGGCTCTCCTCTCTGATGATTGCCTTTGTGACTAGGCCTGCTCAATAGTGGGTACCACAGAGAAATGCTTTTCTCCATAATAGGTTCCCCAGAGAGTGGCCCTCCTCCATTATGGGTGTCCCAGTGACTGGGCCTTTCCTGTGATTGGTGCCTCAGTGGTTGGCATGCCTCTCAGATGGTTACCTCACTGTCTAGCCCTGTTCTTTGATGGGTGTCCCACTTACTGGGCCTCCTCAGTAATGGTTACTCAATGACTAGCACTTCTTTGTGATGGGTTTTCTCATGACTGGTCCTCCTGTGTGACTGGTGCCCCAGTGACTGGCCTTCTTCTATAATGGGTGTCAAGGTGATTGACCGTTCTCCAAGATTGGTGGCCTAGTGACTGACCCTCCTCTGTGATGGGTGCCAAATGACAAGTCCTATTCTGTGATGGATATCTCACTGACTAGCCCTCCTCTGTGAGGCATGCCTTTTTGACTGCTCCTTCTCTTTGATGGTTATCTTAGTGACTGGCTCTCCTGTGTGATGGGTGCCCCAGAGACTGGACTTCATCTTTGATGGTTGTCCCAGTGATTATCCCTCATCTATAATTGATACCCCAGTAACAAGCCCACCTTTGTAATGAGTTACCAGTGACTAGTCCTCCTCCAAAATTGATGCCACAGTGATTTGTTCTCTTCTGTGATGATTTCACCAATGACTGGCCTTTTTCTGTGATCAGTGCCAGAGTGAATGCCCTCCTCATATTGGTGCCCCAGTGACTGGCCCTCTTTCATAATGCTTTCCCCAATGACTACCCTTCGTTGTAATGGGTGTCCCTTTTCTGAGCCACCTCCAAAATGGGTGACTTAGTGAACTGCCCTTTTTTGTGATGGGTTCCAAGGGACTAGGCCTCCTCCATAATGTGTGCTCCAGTGACTGGGCTTCTCTGTGACTGGTGTCCTCGTGACGTGCTTTATTTATTATGAGTGCCACAGTGACAAAAATCTCTTAACTAAGGGTGTCAAAGAGACTGGGACTCATCCAAAATATGTGCCCCAGTGACTGGGCTTCCTACCTGATTTGTGCCTCAATGACTGCCAGTTTTTTGTGATGGGTGCCATAGTGACTGGCCTTCTTCTGTTGTGGGTATCCTTGCAACTTGTTCTTCTCTGAATGGGTGCTCCAGTGACTGGCTTTCTTTTGTGATGGATGTTCCAGTTTCTGGGACTCTTCCACAATGGATTTCCAAGTGACTGGCCCTCCTGTGTAAAGGGTGTTCAAGTGATTGGGCCTCCTCCATAATAGAGGTTCCTTTGAGGATGTCCACTGGAATTGGTGCTGCAGCGACTGGTCATCGTCCAAATTGGTTGCCCCAGTGACTTGCCTTCCTCTGTGATGGGTGTCCCAGTGACTTCTCCTCTATGATAGATTCCTCAGTGACTGAGCATCCTCTATGCATGACCCTATGACAGTCCCTCCTCTGTGCAAATTGCCCCAGTGACTGATCTTCTTCTGTGATGGAT
Organism: Tarsius wallacei; assembly: GCA_963574415.1. NCBI lineage: Eukaryota > Metazoa > Chordata > Mammalia > Primates > Tarsiidae > Tarsius > Tarsius wallacei. The sequence goes on from CAUYQG010163734.1 coordinate 1,742, forward strand.
ATCAGGTGGATTTTACCTACTCTGTGATCACTGCCCCAGTACTGGTCCTCCTCATTTATTGGAGCCCCATTTACTGAACTCATCTTAATTATTTCCCAAGTTACTGGCCCTCCTCTCTGATGGTTGCCTGAGGGACTGGCACTCATCTGTGATGTGTGACTTATTGACTTACTCTCTTGTAATAAGAGCACCTGTGACTAATTCCTCCCTGTGATTGGTGCCCCAGTTACTGCCTGTCTTCTGTGTTGACAATTCTCATTGAGGGATGCCCCAGTGAGTGTGACAGTTGCCTCAGTGATGGTCCATGACCATATTATATGCCCTAGTGACTAGTCCTCCTGTCTATGGTGGCCCCAGTGTCTGACTGTCCTCTGTGATAGGTGTTTCAGTAACTGACCTTTCTCTGTAGTAAGTGCCCCAATGACTGGCTCTCCCCCTAATGGATGCCCCAGTGATTTATGCTTCTCTTTAATGTGTGCCCCAGCAGCTAGCATTCCTCTGTGATGATTGCCCAGTGACTGGTCCTTTTTCATGATAAATTTCTCAGTGACTAGCTCTCCCCTGTGATTAATGCTTCAGTTCTGGTCCTTCCCTGTGATGGGTACCCAAATGACATTTCCTCCTCTGGGATGGGCACCTCAGTGACAGACACTTCTCTGTGATTCATTTCCCAGTGACTGAGCTCCCTCTGTGATGAGTGACTCAGTTACTAGCCTTCTCTGAGATAGTTCCTCCAGGGACCAGCTCTCTTTTGTGACTGGAACTCTCCTAAAATGTTTGTCACTTTAATTGGGCCTCATTTTTTATGGGTGCTAACTTTCCATCGATTTGGGCCCCTCATTGACTTGTCTTTGCTTGTTATCTGTTTCTCAGTGACTTGTTTTGCTCTAATCAGTGCCCCAGTCACTGGTATTCTTCTGTGATGAGTGTTCTAGTAATTGTTCTCCTTTATAATTGGTATTCTAGTGACTAACTCTCCACTTGGATGAGTGTGAATAGTTGTCAATAGCCTTCTCTGTCATAGTTGCCCCAGTTAAAGACTCCTCTAAATGATTGCCCCAAGAACAGGTTATCTTCTATATTCTGTGGTCCAGTAATTAACTTTCTGGGATGGGTGCCCCAGTTTTTGATCCTTCTCTGTAATAGGTGCTCCAGTGACTGGCACTACTCTGTGATGGAAGACCCAGTTACTGAGTCTCCTTCTTAATGAGTGCTCCAGTGACTAGCCCCCAAATATGAGTTCTAGTGACTAGCCCTTCTCTGGCTGGTCCTCCTCTGTGATGTGTACCTCGGTGACTATGTAATTCTGTATAATAGGGCCCAAGTGACTGACACTCATCTGTTATAAATGCCCCAGTGACTAGCCTTTTTCTTTGATGAATGTCCCTGGGACTTTCTCTACTTTGATCCTGGCCTTACTCTGATGGGTGATTCAGCCACTGGCCTTCCTCTGTGATGGGTACCCAAGTGACTGTCCTCTTCTGTGATTGTGGCCCCAGTGACTGACTCTTTTCTGTGATAAGTCCTCAGCGATTAGTCTTCTTCTGTGATGGGTGCCCCGGTCACTGGTCCTCCTTTATAATGTGTTTCTGAATGACTAGCACTTCACCGTGATGAAAGTCTCAATGACTGGACCTCCTACATAATGGGTGCCCCCAAAGACTTGCCCACATCTGTGATGGGTTTCTCAAGGATTAGCAGTCCTCCAAAGTGGGTGCCTCAGTGACTGGTCCTTCTCCATGCTGTGATGCTTAGTGATTATCCAACATCTGTGATGGATGATTGAGTGGGCCGCGTGTGTGGACCAGTTTCGGAGGCACCCATCACAGAAGAAAGCAAGTCTCTGAGGCACCAATCAAAAAGTAAAACAGTCACTGGGGAACCCAATGTAGGAGAGACTATCATCAGGGCATCCATCATCAGAACGTGCCAGTCATTAGGGTGTGCATCATACAGGAGAGCGAGTCAGTGAAGCACCCATTTTGAAGAAGGATTAGTCACTAGAACTCACATTTGTGGACTATTCAAGTGATTTGGCCTCCTCTGTGATGTGTGAGCAAGTGACTAGTCCTTGTCTGTTATCATTGTCCCAGTGTTTGGCCATCCTAATGGGTGCCAATGATAGGATCACCTCTGTGATGAGTGCTCAGAAACTGATCCTACTCTGTGATAGGTACCTCATTGTCTGGCTTTACTCTGTGATGGGTTCCCAAGTGACTAGTTATTCTCTGTGATGAGTACCACAGGGACTTGTCCTCTTTTGTTATGGGTGCACCAATGACAAATGTTTTCTGTGATTGTGGCACCAGTGACTGAGTCTTCTATGTTAGTTACCCTAGAGACTGGCCTTCCTAGGTTATAGGTATCTCAGTGAGAGTTTCTTGTTTGTGATTGTCTCAGTGACAGGCAACCTTTGTGATGAGTGCTCAAGAGACTGACTGTCTTCTGTGTTCGGTGCTCTAGTGGTTTTCTCTTCTTTCTGATGGATGCCTTAGTGAATATACTTCTTCTGTGTTGAGAACCCCAGAGACTGTTCCTTCCCTACAATAAGTGGTCCAGTGAATGACACTTCTCTGAAATGGATATTCCAATGATTGACCCCCTCCATTATGGGTGCTCCAATTACTGGCCCTCCTCTGAGATTGGTGGCCCAACTTACCCTCATAATGAATGTCCTATTGACTAGTCTGCCTCTGTGATGTGTGTCCCAATGATGGACTGTCCACACTGATGGGTGTTACATTGACTGGATCTCCTTGGTAATGGTTGTCCCAGTGTCTGGACTCAATCTATAATGTGTGCCTCAGTGACTGGTCCTCTTTTGAGATAGGTGCCCCAATGACATAGTCTTCTGTAAGGGGTGTCCCAGTGACAGGTCTTCCTCTGTAATGAATGCCCCAGTGAATAGGTTTCCATCATAATGTGTGCCCCAGTAATTGGCCCTCCTCTGTAATGGGTACCCTAGTTACTAGCCCTCCTCTATGAATGGTGTTATGAATGCTTCAGTCATTGGATTACCCTGTGATGGCTTCCCCAGTGACTAGGCCCCCTCTCTGATGTTTGCCTAATTATTATGCCTCCTCTGATCAGTGTCATATTGACTTGTTATCTTCTATGGTGTGTGCCTCAGTGAAAAACCCTCATCTACAATCAGTGACCCAGTAACTGGCTGTCTTCTGTAATGGGTATCATGGTGATTAGTCCTTCTCTATAATGTGTGTCCCAGTGACTGATCCTTTTCTCTGATGGGTGTTCTCCGTGACTGTCCTCTTCTGTGATGGGTGGTTCATTGACTGGTTTCTCTCTGTGATGGCAAAATCAGTGAATGGTCCTCTGCAGTGATGGGTGCCCCAATGACTAGACTTTCTCTGTGATTTGTGCCTCAGTGATGGGGTATCAGCTTTGATGATTGCCCAGTGACTAGTCTCCCTCTTAAAATAGTGCCTCAGTGACTGGTCCTCTTTTTTGATGGCTGCACAAATGCGTGGTGATCTGTGATGAATAACACAGTGAGAGGCTTTCCTCTGTGATTGGAGCCCCAGTGACTGAGCCTCTTTCATTATGGGTTCCCCAGTGACAGGGCCTCATCTGTTATTGGTGCCCAATTGACCAACACTTCACCATAAGGTTTGTCTCAGTGACTGGGTATCCTGATTCTTGGATCTCCTCTGTGAGGCCTTTTTTCATAATGGGTGCCCTAGTTAGTGGCCCTCCTTTTTGATGGATATTCCATTGACTGGTCCTCCTCCATAATGTGTGTCTCAGTGGCTGGGACTCTTCTGTGAATGGTGCACCAATGATTGGCCTTAATTTATGATGGTAGACCCACTGACTAACTCCACTCTGTGATGGGTATCATGGTGAGTTGGCCTTCTCCATAATGGATGCCCCAGCTACAGAGTTTCTTCTCTTATAAGTACCCCAGTGACTAGTTTTCTGTTATGGGCAACCTAGTAACTGGTCATCCTCAAATATTGATGCCCCAATGATTGTGATGCTTGCTCCAATTTCTAGGCCTCCATTATAATGGGTGCCCAAGAAAGTTGCCCTTCCCTGTGATGGGTGTCTCTGTGATTGGGCATCACCATAATAGGTGCTTCATTGTTTGAAATTTTTCTCTGAATTGTGCCCCATTGATGGTCCCTCCTCTGTGATGGGTGCCCCAGTGACTGACCATTTTCCGTGAAAAAGCCCCCAGTGACTCATATCTTTTTTGATGGGTGCCCCAGTTATTCAATTTCCTCTGTGATTGATGCACATTGACTGGGTCTCCTACTTGATGGATGACAAAGTGACTAGCACTCCTTTAATATGAATATGCCAGATACTGGGCCTCCTTAGTGATTGGTGCCTCAATAAATGGTCCTCCTCCATCAAAGATGCCCTAGTGACATGTTCTTTAATTTTTTTTTTTTTTTGTAACATGGACATCCTGGAAATTGGTGCCCAAGTTACTGGCCTTCTTCCTTTTGGGTGCCCATGTGACTGAGCCTTCTCTGTGATGACTTATCCAGTGACTGATCTACCTCCATAAGGTTGCTTCAGTGACCTACCCTCTTCGATGATGGTTTTTCCACTGTGTAAGCCTCCTTCATGATTGGTGCCCCAGTAACGGTATCTTCTTTGTAATGAGTGTCCCAGTGACTGGTTCTCCTTCATGATGTGTGTCCCAGTGACTTTGTCTCCTCTGTTATTGGTGGCCCAGTGGCTGGTTCTCCTTCATGATGTGTGTCCCAGTGACTTTGTCTCCTCTGTTATTGGTGGTCCAGTGATTGGTTCTTATATATGATCAGTGCCTTAGTGAGTAGCCTTCCTCTCTTATGAGTGTCATATTGGCTGCCATGCTTTATATTGGGTGTCCCACTCACTTGGTCTCCTTTGTGATTGATGTTCCAATGCCTGGCCATCCTCTGCAATGGTTACCCCAGTGAGTAGTTCCCTTTTTTTTTTGAGTGTCCTAGTAAATGGCCTTCATAAAAATGAGTGTCACAGTTACAACTCCTTTGTGACAGGTGCCACCATTTTTGGGTCTCCTCCATAATGGGTGCCTCAATGAATGACCCTCCACCTAATGTGTGTCCTAGTGACTTGCCCTCCTTTTTGAATGGTACTCAAGTGATTGGGTCTCCACTGTGAGGAGTGTCCTATTTTTGACGCCCTTCTGTGATAGATGCCCCTGTGATTGAGCCTCCTTTATAATGGGTGCTCCAGTGACTAGCTCTCCTCTGTGATGGGTGTTTCTGAAATGAACTAACAGTTAACAAAGTCAAATTGCTATCAAAATAATAGTATTCACCAGTTTACTCCATTTTGTTTAAAACTTTTATCTGCCTGTCCTAAGAATCACTACTCAATGCCTACCTGTGATTACAGTAGCATTCCCATGACTACAGACTCCCAGTTTTGTCTCTTTCGGGCAGGTCGTGCTGTTTCTTGCGGACTGTTACAAAACTTCTTAGGCATAAGTTCTATGTAATCGTGCCTTTTTGTTAACTTAGATAAAATGTTATGCTTTGCAAAACTCCATTGTTACATTTTCATATTTTGTTCTTATAATGTGTTAATGACCGAACAAAGGGAACTTTATTGTGTAATGAATCATCTACCTTGTCTCTCTGTAACCACCTTAAACTATAGCTTGATGGCAGAGCTCCAGTAATTTTCCAGGCACTGGCTCTGCCTAGGACATGAAATTAATCAAAACTTCCTAACAATCAAAAGTTCCCATTTTGGTTGCCAAGTTGTTAATAATAGCTACCATGGTCACTAAGTTGCTCTATAGTTAACACTGCAAATTTTACCTACAAATGCTTGTCACAAACTGCACTAGTTTGTCAAGAGTTTTTTTCTGGCATTTGCCTGCTTTGACCCGTGCATTAATTTAAAAACTTATAATTAATTATACTCAGCTTACTGGTATGACTTCTTCTCTCTTACTTGGTCATGCCATTTGGAGGCCCCAGCTAGAAACTTTATTGTTTGCCAGCACAAGCCACTGCTTCCCTCTAGTCCTCCTGGGCTGGGAAAGAAGTGCTGGGGAGGCATCATCTAAAATCTCAGGATCTATTAGCCTCTCATCTGGATCTGAGAGGGTCGGAATGACTGCTGGAAGCTATGCCTCAAAGGAACCAGAGACCATCTGCTGTCTCCTAAGAGATAAGAGTATTTTTATTACTTGTTTGCTTGCCTGGTACCACAGGTTTTCTGTTTTTATTTCTGGTCAAGGGAGTTACGGCCTGACGAGGTCATTCTTCAGACACTATTTACTAAGCCAAGACGTTGGCTGAATACAGTCCCTGTCCTCTGCCCTGAGGTGTTCCAGGGATCTGTGTAATTTTGTTTTAATTTTTGTCTGTTACCTGTTGGTGTGCCGTTTTGTTCGTTGTGCGTCATGGATTCTCAGAGCTCAAAACAAGTCAGTCTTTTAGACAGTATGTTGAATTTTTCTGTTGCCTTTGCTGAGGATTACAGCATATGCCAGATTCTGAAATTTTGTCAGAAAGATTGGTCTGCTTTTCAAGTTGACTGACCTTCTACAGGGTCTCTGGATGTTAATAACACCGAGGATGTCTGGAGAATTGTCACAGAAAAATCTGGTCATCTGGATCATTTCCCTTACAAAGATCAGTGGCTAAGTTTGGTCTGGAACCCACCCCTTGGTTAATGGCATGTTCTCTTGAAACTTCTAGTTGAGTTCTGGTTGTTTCCTTTTGTAAACGACCAGAACAGGCTAAGCCTCATAATAACGCTACTTCATTACTCTCCCAGAAATCCAAGGTCCCGCTGCATCCTGCTCCTCTTTCCTCCTACATGTCATATTCTATTCTACCACCCTCTAGTGAGGATTCTCTCGAGGATCCAGTCCACTTTCACCCTCCACCTTATGCTCCTCAGACTTCCTCACCCAATGTTACCCCCATGGCTCCTGATTGTTCCCAGCCATCTCTAACATTGGGTTTGTCTGGAGGCTGAAGCTGCCTCCAGTTCTAACCCATTTGTGTATTCTCTGCATATGACAGCCCAATTTAGGTCCCATGCTGATCTGCTTCCAATACTTCCCCCCTGGGAGGACCTGCTGGCATCGGGGGAATCAGGTGTGAAAAGTATTTATGGTGTATAACCCTTTCTATTCTTCTGGTTTATACATTTGGAAGTACCAAAATTCTTCTTTCTCTGCTAGACCACAGGAACTTATTTCATTAATATAATCTGTTATGTATACCCATATTGCCACATGGGACAAATGCCAACAAATTTTGGTCACTCAGTTTACTGCTGATGTGTGAGAGTGTTTAGATCTGAAGATAGTTCATTTTGGACTCTATTTGAGACACACAGGAAAAAGATCAAGACATTCTGGACAGAGATTTTTCTCCTACTCACCCAAATTGGGACACTAACACCTTCGCAGGGTCTAGAACACTGAATGTATACCACTGGGATATATTTGCAGGTTTAAAGGGGACAGCCTGAAAGCCCATTAATTTGTCTAAAACTACTGAGGTTCTCCAGGAACCCAAGGGATCCCCAGGGGCATTCTTTGAATGTCTTCAAGAGGCATTCTGAATTTACAACCCTTTTGACTCATTGACTCCCAAGAGCACTTGGTTCATCAATTTGGCATTTGTGGCTCAGGCAGCTACTGAAATTTGAAAAAATTTACAGACGTTAGAAGACTTTGCAGAAATAAATATTTCTCAGCTGCTCGAAGTAACTCAGAAAGTTTACAACAACCAAGATGCTGAGAAAGAAAAACAACAAGTACCAGCAACTGACAAAGCCACAAAAAGGCAGGCCAGGATTCTAGTGATGACCCTTGGGACCCCAGGAACTGGTTTCAAGTCTCCACGCCAAAAGTCTGATAACCAAAAAGGGCAAAAGGGTAAAAATACCTGAATGATTTAAGTATGCAAAGAACCAATGTGCTTATTACAAGGAGCTTGGGCACTGGGTCAAAGATTGTCTCTATCACCCTCCACAACAGAAAAGTCAAGACCTGGACCCTAAGCCCATTCTGGACTTTAAACCTCTCTCAAAAGGAGAGGCAAAAAATGAAGGGATCAAGGCTGTTTCTCCTTGGACCCTCAAGAAACTGTGGTAACAGCAGTTATTGGGGGTCACCCAGTTCAACTCTTAATGGACACTGGGGTGGAAGCTTCAGTCTTAAACTCACCATTAAGACCAATGCCCAAAAATCAACTTTTAATACAAGGAGCAACAGAAATAATTGCGAATTAAAAATTCACTTCTAATCGAACTGTTGACTTGGGACAAAAGTGGGCAACACACTCATTTTTAATAGCTCCTGAGTGACTGTTACCTCTCATGGATCAAGGTCTGTTACAGAAACTAAGAGCAACCATTATGTTTTCATCTGACAAAATTGAAAATTTTATTCCTACTGCACATCAAATGCTATTAACTGTTCCACTTTCTGAAGAATATTTTTTAACTTCTCCAAAGTCTACTTTGGAGAAGAATGGATATTCCATCAAGTTTACTTCCGCTATTGCAGTGGGAGTTTCCTCCTGTCTGGGCAGAGAGCAACCCACCAGGATTGGCAAAGCATCACCTTACAGTGGTGGTAAGTTTACTGGAATCAGCTACTTCTGTCTGTGTCTGCAAGTACCCTATGAGCTTACAGACCCTGAAAATAATTGTGACTCACATAAAAAGACTCTTAGCTGCCAACATTCTGACTCCATGCAAGTCAGCTTGGAACACATGTTTTCTGCCAGTTCAGAAACCAGGAACTTCTGACTACCATCCAGTTCAAGTTTTAAGAGAAGTCAACAAGAGGGTAGTAACTATTCATCCAACTGTTCCTAATCCATACACTTTACTTAATCTATTTCCCCCTCAACATCAGGTATATATTGTGCTAGATGTAAAGGATGCTTTTTCCCTCTATTTTCCTGTCTCCTGTCAGTCAATCTATCTTTGCTTGGACAGATACGGACACAGAGATACCAGTCAGTTAACTTGGACAGGATTACCACAAGGCTTCAAGAACTCCCCAGCCCTCTTCAGGGAGACCTTGCAACAGAATTTGTCAGGGTTTCATGCCCAATATCCTGAATGTACTTTGCTTCAATATGTGGTTGACTTCCTACTTGCAGCTAAAGACTTGGACACCTTTTTACAAGGTTTGTTACAGATTCTCCAGGACCTGGGCTATCGAGTATCAGCAAAGAAAGCACAGCTTCACCCTGCCAAAGTGTCATACCTTGGATGCCAGCTGAAAGAGATCAAGTGAACTCTATTCTCAGCCTGAAAAGAAGCCATTCTCTGAATTCCCACATCAACCACCAAGAAACAGTTACAGAAATTCCTGGGGGTGGCAGTGTATTGTCGGCTATGGATCCCAGGATTTGCTGAGCTTGCCAAACACTTGTACTCAGCCACAGCAGGGGATCAAAGCCTAAATTAGACTACTACTGAGGAACAAGCATTCCAGCAGCTAAAAACAGCTCTAACTCAAACCCTGGTACTAGCCCTTCCAGATGTCACCAAACCTTTCCACTTATTTATTCATGAAAAATAATTTGCCAAAGGGGTCCTCACTCAGACCCCAGGACCATGGAAAATACTGTTGCTTTATTTGTCAAAGAGACTGGACCTGGTAGCTTCTGCTTGGCTCTCTTGTCTTTGAGCCATTGCAACCACAGTTTTGCTGGTTAAAGAAGTAAACAAGTTAACTTTTGGCCAGAAACTAGCTTAAACTGTTCCCCATGCTGTTTAGTCTCTGCTCTGAGGAGCCTCTGGTCGTTGGATGTCAACTGCATGTATTACCCAGTAAAAGAATCTTCTACTATACCAGACCAGGCTAACTTTCTCTCCTACTCATTGCCTCAACCCGACAACCCTGTTGCCTGATGACCATCTGGAGACATCAGTACATGGCAGCGAGGATGTGTTGGACATCACCCAGGCCAGCCGACCTGATCTTCATGACAATCCTCTGCCACCAGGCTGATGCTAACCTGTTCACGGATGGTAGAAGTCTGGTACTAAGTGGAGTCTGTAAGACTGGTGCTGTGGTAAATACTGCTCATGATGTAATCTGGTCACAGTCACAGCCTCAGTGTACTTCTGCCAAAAAGACAGAGTTAATCACTCTAACTCAGGCCCTGCACTGGGGAGCAGAAAAATGAACAAACATCTTCACTGACAGCCGGTATGCATTTGCTACACTTCATGTACATGCCATGATCTACAAAGAACATGGCCTTCTCACCGCAGCAGGAAAGACTATCAAAAATAAGAAAGACATATTAGCACTCTTGGAAACTATTTGACTCCCTAAAGAAGTAGTTGCTATTCATTGTAAAGGTCACCATAAATTTGGCACTCTAGAAACAATTGGAAACCACCTGGCAGACTGGGCAGATTGGGAAACAGCAGAACTCCCTATTGAACCCCTAACAATGGTACCAGCTAAAACTTTTCTAGTCCTTCCTTTTCCACAGCTGCCCAGATATACACAAAGAGAAGAAGAGGCTGCAGAGCTAGCAGGAACTTACAGAAAACTTACAGCTGGTGTGTTAAAGACTCCAGAATTGTTCTACCTGAAGTTCTTAAAGAAAAATTTATAAAACAACTCCACTTTACCACCCACCCAGGAGTAACCGAAATGACTGAGCTGTTAAACCATTTTTATATTATCAACAACTTAAAAGGCCAAGCTAACTCAGCAACTTTAATGGATCATGCTTGTGCCCACATCAACCCCAAGGGAAGGCCAAAACCCCTCCAGGAATCAGGACATGAGGATTAGGCCCTGGTGAACAATGTGAAGTAGACTTTACTGAAATAAAGCCTCTACATGCAGGATATAATTATTTACTGTATTAATAAACACTTTTTGGAGATGATAGAAGCGTTTGCCACATGAAATGAAGCTGCCCATATGGTTGCAAAATACTTAAATAAAATAATTCCTAGGAATGAGTTTCTTTTTTCTGTTGGCTCAGACAATGGTCCTGCCTTCATCTCGTCCATAGTACAGCTGGTTAGTAAAACACTAAACATCAAAACAAAACTACATTGCTTACCAACCACAAAGCTCTGGACAGGTCAAATGAACTGAACTCTAAAAAATACTTTATGTGAATTAATAATAGAAACCAGTGAAAAATGGGTAACTCTCTTACCTCCACCTCTCCTTCAAGCTAAATACACCCTGTGCAAGGCTGGGTTTCCTTCCTATGAAATCATGTTTAAAAGACCCCCTTCTCTGTTACCTGTTTGCAGGATCCTATTTTTAAAGAGTTTACTAATCAATTCCTGTTAAAATATCTCCAATCTTTACAGTGGATGAAGGACTTTGTCCACACCAATGTTCGTGCTGTACTGTCAACTCCATCTTCCACACAGTGTCATCCATTCCAGCCTGGAAATTTGGTCTATGTCAAAAAGTTCTGGAAAGAAGAAATGAGCCACTCCTGGAAAGACCATACAAAGTCATCCTCACCACCCCAATGACACTCAACCTGGATTCATCACTCACAAATCAAGGAAGCAGCAGACACCAAAGTCTAGCTTAGTCAAGCCTACAGCTGGGTCCCTGACATGTCCCTCTGCTTAAACAGCAACTGGACTGTAAAACAACATCCTGATAATTCTCTCAAAATCACCCTCCGAGTCCATCATTCTACATCACCTGACAAACCAAAACAGAAACAACTGTAAGACTTTAACCATAACTGGTGATCTAAATGCATTGGACTCATTCCTTGCCTCTCCTTTTCATTATTCCATTTGTTCTAGGATTTGGAACACCACTGTTTACTGCAGCTCCTTCAGAATGGCCATGCTGCAAGAAAGTTCTTTTAACACTGTTTTATCTCTCAGGTACTGAATGTATTATTGCTTTATTATGCTAAAAATAAGTTTACCCTGGTTTATTCTAGCAAGCAGTGGGTTCATCTTACATTACTTATACTTTTACTTTAAGTTCCCTTACTTCAGGACAAGATTTAGTTGTCCAAATTGGAACTCT
>CAUYQG010163737.1:0-12662 GCA_963574415.1 Tarsius wallacei
AGCTAACTCATAAAAGTCTCTAAAGAAAGCTTTTGGCAGATGCCTTCCCTGACAGCATCCACTGCAGTCCCATTAAGACACCCTTCCTAGTGTCTGCACAGCTCCTATTACCTCTGCCATAGTACTTAAAACACTGTTGACTACATGTTCAATTATTTTCCGTACTAGACTGTATGCCTCATGAGAGTAAAAAACCATGGCTCTTAGTCATGGCTGTAGAAGGCTTCACCAGAGGTAACCTCTTAGTAAACCATAGTTTAGAGTGCATCTAAACACTTGAGAAAAGCATAATGTTCGAGGACAAATGTAAGAATCATCTCTGAATTTCCACCCTCATAGAATTCCCTTGCTATGGTGTCTAGCCTCAGCTAGCTAAGTAAGCCCCTGTAGCTGCAGAAATCCTTTCTAGTGGATTCCCACAGCCAGATGTTGGAGTCTAACCCTCAGCTCTACTGTGATATGTTACCTCTTCTTGCTCATTTCTTTGGGGAAATCAGCAGTGATTAACTATTGCCAATGCAAAGCTGAACAGACAGTAAATGTCCTGTGTTCTGCCAACAAGACTTAAGAGGAATAACTAGAATTCATTTGCTCAAGACAAACTCTAGCCAGGGATTTAACTGAGAGTTGGCAATGGTAAGCTGTTAACTTATGATTGATTTATCAGTTAAAGGAATAGAAGGTATCTGTCTAGTGGTCCTTGTCCTTATCCCAGGTTATAAGGAGATCCTTAATTTGAATTCTTATATCATCTCTCCAATACCCATCTTCTTTCTCCATGATCCATCATTTGATTCTTTTTTCTGTCTCTATTTATGCATCTCTCTCATGGATATTTTAAATTATCTTCCAAAGACTGTTTAAACCAGGAGTCATACAGACATGGAATCATGGAAGAAAGTTTAAAGGTCACTTGTTCTGTGATTTATGAAGACCAGCTGGTTCATGAGTAGTGTCAATCTGACTGTTTAAGAATCACCTAGGGAGCTATGAGGACTATAGAGGCCTAGGTCTCATCCTTGGACATTCTAGTTCAGTAATTCTGGGGCAAGGATGTTATCTATGTTTTTAAAACCTCTTCAGGTAATTCCAGCCCAGATAGTCTCAAGAACCATTGTATTAGAGTCTGTGCCCTAATTTTTCTTGAATCCAGCCTTAAAACACCCTGATAGCACATAGCTATTGTTCATACATCAAAACATTTCAGAGAACTCTTGCAAACTGGCCTATACCAGTCACTCATGATTTTGGGGTGCTTTTTGTTAATATCAGTGGCCTCCATGTTTTAGAGATAAGTAAGGTTTATAGCTATCTTCTCCATAATATTACAACTGAACTATTTGCAACAGGAAAACAATTCACATATGCCACAAATATGGTCAAGTAGATATACAAACAATCATGAAACACATTTTTTAGTGATGTCCTGACCATATGAGAAGTTTACTAAATGCAGTCTCCCTGTAGCCTCTCTCCAGGGTATTTTTAGCTTTCTATTCTTAGAGGTGATAACTGCATTCTGGTCTTCTCAGTACTTTCAGAAGAGGAAAGACTAAAGACAACAGGAAAATACAGAGCCAGGGCACCAGGAGGAAACTGGCATCCCAAGAAAAATCTCATGACAGCTTCTCCACTGTGTAATCATTCTAGACAAATTCAAAGAATAACAAACTGGTTAAATGTCTATTAATAGATATATTACCTCTTGGTTATATTGTCTGCAAATTAGCATAGATATAGTTCGTACCTCATACAAGAAATATTATACTTCACCAAATATTCTTTTTATGAAATGAATATCAATGTCGATTTACCATAATGGACTCTTTTTAATGTCTGAAAATTATAAAAAAGACTCTAACTGAAATTTTATGGATGCCACAAAGCATAGTCTGTTCTAAAAATTATTTTTATTTTTTTACATGTATCAAAGATATTTGTCTCTATTTACTGATAAAGCATGTACTGGGCATTATGTAAAGTTACTGTACTAAGCATTGTGAACAATGCAAAAATAAATAAAATTTTATTCTGCAGTTAATTAAAAAATGTCTTTTAATGGATAATGGTTATAGGCTATAATTGTGTAGTATGTTTAAAGCATCATCTGTTTCTGATTAGGCTGTAAATTCCTTGAGGATATGAATTCTGGGGCACATGATTTCTTTTTGGAACTCAGTGTCTTAGCCTCCCTCCTATATCTAGGAATTCTATGCTTCCCAAACCTAATCTGACTCCATCTACAGGGACTAAAAGGCTAGAAAGTTTACTTCCCATATTTTTGTGGCTAGGGTGAGGGTGTGAGGTCCAGGCTCTGCCAACCATAGTCATCAGCACCAAACCTTGAACTATAAACTAGTGATGGGAGGAACTGGGATCATCCTGCAATGGGTGAGTAGAAGCAGTCACTGTGTTTTGGGGGGCAGTGTGTAGGATTGCTGCTTTCAACAGACCAAGATGAGGCATATGGTGCCCAGTGACAGTAACATCTTAACTGATCCTGTTGCCTGATCTTAGATAATGTTCTGGGCAACACAGCTTCTGAGCTTGTTTCTCCAGCATTCCTGCAGATCTGTTTTTTTTCTAAATTATTTTTCAGGTTAAAAAAGTGTTCCTGCTCTTTGCAACTGAGAGCTAACTTAGTTTCTTTCTTTTAGTTATCTAGCTAACTCCAACAGAGAAGATAGTCAGTAAAAAGTTATTTATTTGCATCCCCTTTGATGCCACTCCATGTTAATTTTGCCAAGCAGATACCATCTTTTCTTTTTCTTGTTTCCCCTCCTTGACTGACTGGGAATGAGACATAGAAAAGCTAAATGACTGGCACATGACCATGACTCTCATGGCTGGCAGTGGATAACTGCTTCCCACACTGTACCAGGGTCCACACACTGCTGCTTATAAATGCAACATTCAAAAGTAATCAGGGAATCTCATACTTCTGACCCAGATGTTTACTTTGAAAGTCACGAAATCAGGTTAGATGAGCCCTGAAACCCTGCTGAGTGCTGTCTCCAGACAGAACCTATACTGCCCAGCTCACAACAATCCCTGTAGCCCTGTGGTCTCATATCCTGCCCTCTCCACCCAAGCATGTTACTACTTGACTGGCAAACTTCACTGTCCTACCTCCAGCTAATGCAATTGGCAAAAACAAACAAACAAACAAACAAAATCCACATTTTACTGCAAAGGCCCTAAAGTACAAAAGCCCAGGATTTTTGCCATTGTGCCAGGGTCTGACAAGGGGGTACAGGTGAAGGGAAGGAGTGCCATCAATATTCCTCACCTTTGCTTCATACTTTACCCCAAATGTGTTAACCTAGATTTTCTTTTTTTTAAACAGTGCTCAAATGAGATTATGCAGAGTATTTCTAATTTTTTTCAATTACAGTTTTATTTTCTAATTAAAACACTGTTATGCATGGTGTAATTAACTAAAAAAAAATAAGGTCAAAAAAAGGAGAAACAACATGTATACAACTCAATTTCTAAACTCAAGGAAAATCATTGTTGGGGGTGTGTCTAGTACTTCAGGTTCTCTTGAGGCATTCTAGATTATAAAGTTCCCCACAATGGTACATTTTTGTTTTATTTCATACATATCTATGGCTCAATTCCTTTAAGTCACAAGTTCAGACAACTTAGAGTACTGAAAGTCCAATGTGGGCATCTGCAGAACTGAAATCCAGGCATAGGAGGTGCCAAGACTGTGAAAGAATTTCTGAGAGAGTTAGAGGCAACAGAAGGAAAGGGAGGGAGTTTTTCTGCCAGTCTCCAGAGAAGAAAGAGGTCTGCATTCTATTTGTTAGAGGCAGGGAGATGGGGATTTAAACAGACACACCCCCTGCCTCCCTAAGGAAGGAAATATGGAGGCAATGAGGCATGATGCAGTTAAAAGGGTAACCTTCCAGAAGTAGGAAAATAAATATAGCTGATTAGACACAATCCTCCATCCTCAAGGAAGAGGGGTCAAGGCAGAAACATTATGGTGGGGAGAGGAATTAAATCTTTTCATGAGGCAAGCAAATAAATGAATGAAGTAGACCAAGTATGAAGAAAACAAGATATAGAGATATTTTGCTGGAATTCTAAACGCACAGACATATTCTTCCACAAGGATGTGGCAGTCTTCTTTATCTCTCATTTCACAGTAGAATAAACAGCAGATTGGATACAATGATAAATGGAGCTGATAATGGATTGTGGTTTCAAGAAGACAACTGGATGTGGTGGAGGGTCTAGAAGACTGGAGGACTCATATTTCGTCTGAAGGGTTAGGCCCTCGCTAATAAGAATAAGGAATCAGAAATAAGAACACAGTATTGTCAGATGTTCCAGTTCTCCATGATAAGCCAAAAATATGGATACTTATGTGCATTTTTCTAGTTTTTAAAGTTGTTTCAATGTCTGTTTGTAAATTAAATATATTAGCCATGTTAAACCCATTCCTGTGTTCCCATAGGTCTGTGACTACTATCTCATTTCAGATCTCATGCCATAGTGAGACAGTAATGTAGAAACCAAGGTGATAAATCTGTGTCTTTTCTTTTCCTATATATTGTAGGGTAGTAAAGTATTATTTCTAAAACTGATGCTTAAGAAAAATGTTGAAAAATTCAAGGATGACCAAAGAGAAGGGACCTGAAACCATATGCATTGAGGAATAGTATTAGGAGCAAGCATAAATTAAATGACTTGAGCTAGGGATAAGATTGTTTTTTAAAATCGTACAATGCTTTCTAGTTTACAAGGAATTTTTACTTCTACCATGTCATTGGAGTACCAAATAAAAGTAGGCTGTAAAGCATTATTAATATCACTAATGGTGGTGAGAGAAGAGGAAAAGGGGGAAGACAATTGAGAGAGAGAGTGAGAGAATAAAAATAAATGATGGTGCAGAGATTACATGACTTGCCAATATCATTATAAAAACAAGCACTAAGAAGAATGACTCATTAATGGGGAAAGTCTTATATTTATTATTATTTATAGAAAACAATTAAATTAGTGGTTTTTCTTTTCCTCTCTAAAAATAATTTGACAAAAGGATTAAATTCAACAGACTATAATGGTTGGCAGGGGGAGAAAATGAACTAAGATTTTTATTTCTTATAAAATTTACTCATGCTTTGAAGAATCAATGCTGACATCCACATCTATTTAATGAAAGAATTCATGACATTTCTTCTGAACTTTTAACTCTAAAAAAGAAGATACAGGGTAATATTTTATATCAATATAAAGAAGAATTTTAACATCAATAACTATTAACATAACAGAAAGATGTAACCCAAGGAGTCTGGATATTGGATTCTGGAATCAGTACTGTATATGACCTTAGCCAGGTGACAATCTTGTAAAACTCAGTTGCTTCATGAAAAAAAATAAGTGTAGTAATACCAGTGTATGAAGAGAGAGATGGGTTTTTGTCAACTCTCTCTGCAAATTGCCAAGCCTTCCACAGATATACATACAAGGTAAGGTAGTTTTACATGATTCAAAGATCTATATACGAATACAAAATATTTTTATTAAATGTATCCTTTCTATTTTGGAGTCATCTTGTCCAACCCCACTCAGCCAACCTCATCCCCACTACATATCACCCCAACCATACTACATCCTATACCTCTCAGTGCTTCCCATTCCAAAGCCAAGAGACTAAAAATTTGTATACTCTTAAAGAATTAGACCAACCTTAGTTCAAAATCCAATTCCACAAGCTTAACTTCTCTGATTCTGTTGTTTTAATCAGAAAACTGAGATCCTAGGGCCTACTTCAGAAGTTATAAAATTCCTATTAGCACCTAGGATAAAATTATCCAGTAAACAGAACTTATTGTTGGTTTTAATAACTTTTTTATTACTGTTATTAGAAATCTCTACATAGAGATTTATTTCTGATAACATAGAAATCAGTTAACCCTTGATCATCCAGTGATATATAACATTATCTAGTATCAAGAGTGTGTGTGCTTTGTAGTTATTGTAACAATTTCTATGTCACAAGTTTCTTCAGGGCAAAATTCATTCATTCAATACTTAGTGTCTTCTCTGTGCTAAATCAACACTCCTTTCAGATCTTGGGCTCTCTCTGCTCTCAAGGAGTTTAACTTCTGAGGAGAGGGAGCCTATACACAGATATACAACTAAATAAAAAAGATATAACTAAATAAAAAGATATAACTAAATAAAAAAGTGCTCATAGTAGATGATATAAATGAAGTAACCAGGTAATGCGATAGAGATACCCTGGGGTGGGAGAAATGGGGAGTTGCATCAGATATATGGGGCAAGGAAAAAAAAAGTCAAACACTGAACCCACTTTGTGTTTTTGAGGAAAAGCAGCAAAAGTTGGAGAGCTGAGAGAGGGCAAAGAACTACACAAGATGAAACCGAGGAGGGCAAGCAGGGTCCCTATGTCACAGGGCTTTAAGCAGAGAAGGACTCCATGCACATGCCTCTGATTTCACCATCAAGTCATACATAATTTTCTGGTGCTGAACAATACGAATTATTTTGTTTCATTTTTGTCTGCAATATGATTTCATCTGGGACATCCTTGCTTTAGCCCCTTGCAAGAAAATACTGGATATCACTCCCATATACCCATGTAACTTCAACCAGACATCTGAAGTAGAATGCCGGTTAACACACCCTTGATCCTGCAGGCTACCATTGTTGCACTCACGGTGACAGATCAGTGAGGATTTCTTCAGCCATATCCTACTTCTCCGTGACATTTGAGAAACCAGCTCCATTGCCTGGGGGAGACATTTTAGGAGAGGTTTCTATAGAAACTCAAACTTTCTCTCCAGCTGTTCATGTAATTTATTCCATTATTTTTAAATGTATATTAATATTATTATTTTCAATCAGTTTTGGGGCTTTTGCTTTCTTGGGTTCAAATAATACCAAACTCTAGGAACAGAAGCTTCTTTATTCTCTGTTCAACAGTCTTTTAAAATTGAGCTTACACGGTTGACAGGGAAAGTGATAGAAGCTTTGCTGCCATAATAATCATTTCTCAAACTAATATTCACTCTCTCCTCAGAATCTCTTAGGTGGCTAGTCCTCAATCACTAGTTTACCATCAAGAGCACTGACCTTATATTAAAAAGTCTTACAAAATCATTACCTGGCATCTGCCCTCTTTCACAGTCGTTCCTCACAACCCTGACCTCATTCTTTGGATCACCATATTCCAAGTCTAAAGTCATCTGAGCCTTCTTTTATCATTCACAAAAGCTTAGGTCTTGCCCACTTTGGGCACTGTAAGTGCCATTTCTTTGAGCTCCCCATCTCATCCTGTTCTTGATTTACATGAAGTGGTACTTCCCAAAGTGGTCATTTCTTGACTTTCTAAGACAATGTTGGATTCTTCTGTTATGGTTTTTTCATAAAACCTCTCATAATTATAAGAAAATCATTTTGATCATTACATATTTTATGTCTATTTACATGAAAACATCTTAAGAAAAATATCTTCTGTATCTATTACATCTAGCACTGTTTTCTGGGGAAAAAAATTAAAAATTACTATTATAAAAAAATTGAAAGTCTCTAATAAAATTGCCAGGAGGGGGGCAGAATTAGCAGTTGAGGGAAACTGCTGGGGGGGGGAAGGGGCACACTTTATCAACAAGGGTACCTGCATAATCAACATTTGCATACCTAACCCTGAATTGTACCCACATCTTAAAAAAGAAAGAGAAAATCCCTAATATGGACATTTTAAGTCCAAAAAAGAGGAATAAAGTAACTAAGTAAATACTTCTTTGTACATTTATGGTGTAAAATTTATTTTTTAAAAGAAACAAGAATGTATGTCACCTGCTGTGAAACTGAAAAGAATAAACCATTTTTGTTTCAATGAAGTCATCATTTGGTATAGTATGGATCAAATCAAAGGATAAGCCTATTCAAGAGCTGTACACAGTGGTTTTATGTGGGGATAATGCACCTCTCCATTCTCTGTATGTATAGCTGAGCAACAGGTAATCAGGACTGTCCTCATGGGCCAGAATTCTCACTCCACATAGAAAGACAAGAGAGAATGAAGGGGAAGAGAAGACAAAAACAAAAGAGGGAAGCAGAGCAAAAGATGGAATACTAATGAAATGAGATGAAAGAGCGGCTACAATTAAGGACAAGAGGAAAACAAGAGAAGAAAAGACCCCCATGAAAACTCCAAGTCCACCTTGGGGTGGAAAGAGAGAAAAGGAATACAAATGGGCTGGGGGCAGAGGCATGGAAAAGAGATCCATCATGCATTTCAGCAGTCATAGAACTCTTGACAATGTACAATTCTTTTTCTAAGGAAATAGAGTAACCTGTTCTAGATATCATATTGCTAGGAACCTGATGTGTGAGATGATTCCTTTAAGTCTGCAGGTCAAACCTAATCATAACAGTCAAGATTTCTAAAGCTCTCTTATGTATGCTGGGTGCTTTAGGCACATTGCTGTGTTAAATTCTCACAGGAAACTGTGATACCAATGGGTAAACTCAGGCACAAAATTCTTAAGGCATTTGCTGAAAGTAACCCCACTAAAATGTGGCGGATCTTAAGTCTGACTCCAGAGCTGAGCTCTGTTTATTATGCTACCCTGGGCTGGCTTATAAAGGATAGATTAAAAGAAAAGATCATCATTCTGCAATACAGTGGAGTTATAGTCAACCATCAGGTGAATATAATGTATGACACTCAGCTAAGCTTTCTAATGATGAAAAAATTGCTGGAGAGGGGACATAAATTCTCTGAGGAAATAACTTTACTATGAGGGATTCAACCTGATGTTCTGCATAAAGCAAATCCGATCATGTTATCTCCCCAACACCTTCTTGTGATTCCCCATTGCACTAAGTGTAAAACTCAAAGTCCCCCATGGCTTGGACAATCTAACCCCTGCTGAATTCTGTAGCCACATATGGTGTTCTGCTCCCCAGTTATGCAAAGACAACTGTCCCAGGAACTCCAGGCAGAACCATCTGCTTTTATGGAAGGTTCTATTCTCCAATCTTCACCTGGGTTCCGGAGACTTTGGTCTTCAGAAATCCTTTCCAGATCTCATGATGTGATTCAAGCCCACCATGCACTCTCCCTTCATATCACAACATTGAAATAACCTCTGCATATTCATTCATATGATGATTTGTTTAATTCCTGCCTGCCCCACTAGATAGTAGACTCCAGGAGGGCAAGCACTGTGTCTCTCATTCACTATGGTATCCCAACCCTCAGTACAGTGTCAAAGACACTGTGGAATTATAAGAACTCATTTTTTCTGTTGTTGACTATTACAATGACCTCCATTTAAGAATTCTGTAGAAGAAATGTCCAAAATGAGTGAAATAGTAAGATGACCACTGTGGAAATTCCAACCTATGCTAAAAGCTTTGTTTGTAATTTTACTTCCCACAAGAAGCAACTTCACTATTCATAGTGAACAGCATTTGGACAGAAGTGGAAACTTTCCCCCTTTCAGAACCACCACCACCATGTACATAAACATTGCTGACTGGGCCAGCCTGTTTTTATCCTACTTCTTGGGCTTCCTTTGTCTTTGATCTCAGATATCTGTTTTACATCTATTTCTCTTTATTCCAAACACCTGTTAGAAAGCCAATGCCATAGAGATTCAGGTCCTCTGCTACCATTAGGAAGGTGAAAAACATGATGAGTCACCAACAGTATTAGCATTAAAACAGTCTCTGAGCCAGACTGGGCCCAAGTCAGCTCAGAGTCATCAAAACATTTCCACACAATAATTTTGATATCACAGTTCTAGGATTTTTGAATTAATGTGCACCCAAGTCTGAAAACTGAGCTCCAGGAAAACAAAGAATCTGTTATTATTGCAAATAATTTTATACATTAAGAAAGAGAGTGAATGAAAATATAAGAAAACACAGACAGTATAATGCCACCTGGCTTCTAAAATAGTTACCTCTCAAAGTTTTAATAGGTGTCAGGCCATCTGAAACAATGGTCACTAATCACATAGAAAGTGTTTCACTCAAATGATTTCACCTTCTATTTTGGCAGCTCTTCCAATGATGTGATTTTGCTCTTAGAGAAAAGAATAACAAGAGATCTTGAATGCTTTTCTTGTATTGGGAGTAATTTCCATTTTTCTGATAAATAATAAGTGGGCAATTGTGCTGCGTGCTCAATCAACCAGCACTGTTTATGTGCCAGGCACAATGCTTGGTGCTGGGGAATAAAGTATAAGACTGATACAGACAGGATCTGTCTTCATCAAATCAACAGTCTTGTGTAAACATGTGTGCAGCTTGTCCATTCCACAGTTGCCTACCTTGCTATTAAAATACATGCATCATGGTACTTTATGATTCATTAAGTTATTTTTGTCATCCTCTCAACAGTCATTTAAAGTCAGCATGAATGGCCAAATTTTTCTTTTTTTGAAAAATGAAGGAAGCAAGGCCCAGAGTCCCAAAAAACTGGCAACAATTCACATAAGTTATATTATTTCAACCACGCTGGTAAGTAAAGAGAAATGTTTAATAAGCATTTGTAAGAGCTAAGCATTTAAATACATTCTAATAGTTAACTATTGGAACAATCTGATGATCTCAACTTGAAAATAGTACAACTGAGGCCCTGAGATTGATGGGCTCTGAGGTCCTTATTATAAATTGGCCATTCTGCTAAAAATACAATACATTTTAAATCAACCTGCCAAGATAATATAAACTGGTTATATTACTTATTTTAGTTGGAATAACTATCATTTTGAACAATTTGAAAATAGAGAAATTAATTAGAAATTAAGAGCCACATTCAAGGTCATACTGTCTAGGATGTTGAAATTAGAATAATAACTACATTCCTAAGATATGAACTCTATCTCACTTTTCCACCTGATCAATAATTCTCACCTCAGCACCACCCAAGAGAAGATGATATTTTGAGAGACTATTTGGTCTGAGGTGCTGTTTCGAAGTCAGGTGAGAGGTTTTTCTCATACTGTACCTGAACTTGGTCAACATTCTTGGGTGTAAGTGAGAGTTAAAACTAAAACATTCAAAGTCAGAATGCTCAGGATATATAATACCTCATCAGCTGGCATCCCTCTTCTAAATACAATTTCATTTTTGTTGATGTGTCAAAGTATAGAGAATGTCTAAATAGACTGCTTTTCTCCTTCCAAAGAAAGTTGTTAGGGGAGTCAATCTCGTTAGTAAGAGGGTAAGATCATGGGAGGTGCATTTGGGTGTAATGTAGGGTTCATGAAAGAAAATAGGGGAATAAGCTAGAGAGCAAGTTATAAAGTCTAGGTCACCCATTCATCCAAAGAAAATCATTTAGCGCTTTCTATATTACCAGTGCTATATTTTATCCTGGGGAACAAAGATGAATATAACAGACATAGTCCTTGGCCCTTACAATCCAGTATATAGTTAATAACAGGACTCAGAAACATCATGCTTTTTATTCATGTACTGAAAAGACACTGAAGTTGTTCAAGAAAATGATGATGTGACCATAGCTGTTCCTCCCACAGATTCAGACACATTGAGTTAAAAGAGACATCAGAGGATAAAGTGCCATCCCCTGGACCTCAGACTGTTGACATGTGGCTAGTTAAACTGAGTGTCTAATCAGTATAAAAACTACACTGGATTTTGAAGATTTAATATTGAAAGAAGGGAAAATCTCATTAAAATATTTTATATTGGTTATATAGAGATGTGAGGATATTTTGAATATATTGGATTCAATTTGCTACTAAAATTGATCTTAACTGTTTAGTTGTACTTTTTAATGTGTCTACTAGGAAGTTTATAATTCCCTATGTGGCTTGCAGCATATTTCTTCTGGACAGTGTTATTCTATAGAAGTACTGATGTGTTCACCCAAATCTTCTTGACTATCACTATTGGCTGCACATTCATGATTCCCTGAGGAATTCCATCTTGTTGCTCACCAGCTCTGGCCTTAAGGAAGAAGCTATTTGTGTTAAACCAGTATCTGTGTTTCTGTAGATTTAACCCATTGATCATTATGATGACCTAAGGTGTCCTTCCAAGAGTAACCTTCAATTATCATTTTCCCCCAATTACTCTACATTTTCCAGTCTTCTCTTGTCTTATGTAAACACCTTCACGGTTTTATTATCCCTTGCACAGTATTGTATGTTTCCCTCAGAAAGAAAAAAAAAATTCTATAGTTCTGAGTTAGCATGCTACAATAGAAAGACATTTAGATTCTAAATCAGAGGTAAGATTTCACCACATTTGGTAGGATTTGGATATGGTTTGGGTGCCCCACTGAAACTCACATTAAAATTTGATCCCTTCAAAGACCTAAATGTAAAACCTCAAACTATAAGAACCTGAGAAAATGCAGGAGACACCCTTATGGAAATTGGAACTGGCAACCAATTTCTTATTAAAACCCCAAATGCTCATGCCATAAGAGATAAGATAGACAAGTGGGACCTCATCAAACTGAAAGGCTTCTGCAAAGCAAAAACAAAACAAACAAACAAAAGAAGGCAATCAGGGGTATCCAAATAGGTAAAGAGGAAGTCAAATTATCTCTCTTTGCAGATGACATGATCGTATACCTTGAAAACCCAAGAGAATCTGTCAAAAACCTCCTTACACTGATAAAGGACTTTGGCAAAGTC
>CAUYQG010163742.1:0-22938 GCA_963574415.1 Tarsius wallacei
ATTACCTTGTTGTCCTGAATGTCCTCAAATGTCTTCTTTCAATATTTCCCTTGTCATCGGGTAAAGAAAAAAGTAAAGTCAGATCAGGTGAGTAGGGAGGGTGTTCCAATACAGTTATTTGTACAGTGCTGCCAACGTAAGTGCATGGTGGCAAGTTTGCAAACTTAATTGTCAGACCGCAACAGACAATGGCTCTGATGGCCATTTCAGAAAAAGACTTCCAATATTGTTTTGCTTGGTGGACTAGGCGCACTGGTGTCAGTGCATAAATTCCCAAGGGGAGTATTTTGATAGTGACATAGTGACATTCAGCCATGACGGATGTAACACTTTTTCTAGGATGGTTTGTGAACCTAATTGTCATGGGTTTCACTGGGCTAAAATTAAAGCATCAACAGAGCTGCATTCCTTTCTGCAGACTCTAGGGGAGGATCCATCTTCTTGCCTTTTCCAGTTTCTAGCTACTCACTTTCTTTGGTTCATGGCCCCCTTCCTCTGTTATTAAAGCCAACAATGTCAGTGTCTTATTCCATCGCTACTGCTATAACAAATACCACAGACCGGGTAACTTAGAAATAATGTACTTTTTTTTCTCACAATTCCTGGAGGCTAGGAATTCCCAGATCAAGGCGCCAGCAAATTCAACATGTAGTGTGGGCTTGTACCTTCTGTTTTTAAGATGGCAACTTCTTGCTATGTTCTCACATGACAGAAGAGATTGAAGGGCTCAGCAGCTCTCTGAAGTCTCTTTTATAAGGACACTAATCCCATTCATGAAGGCAACACCCTAAGGACTTAATCACGTCCCCCAAAGGTCCCACATCTTAATAACACCACAATGGGGATTAAGTTTCAACATGATTTTGGAGGGACACAAACATATAAACTATAGCAGGTAGCTTTAATCCTTCTCAAGTCATATCTTTCTGGCTATGTCATATCTCTCCTTCTGCCCAGAAAGCCAGGGAAGTTTCTAAACTTTAGGATTGCAATTGGATTGGGCTCATGCAAATAATCCAAGATAAACACCTCAAGTCAGATGATGAGCAATCTTAATTCTATTTGCAATTGTAATAACTTTTTGCAATGTAACATGATACAGTCATAGGTTCTGGGGATTAGGACATGGACATCTTTGAGAGACCTTTTTATTTTTTGCCTACTAAGGCTGATTAAAGATGAGGTGCTAACAATCAGGAAAAAATAGCTGTTACAGTGAAGAGCTATACAAGAACAGGCAAGAGATTCTTGAGATCATAGATTATGAGTAGAGTTGAAAAGAGGGAATGGTAAAGAATTCTCTCCCAAATGGAAGCATGATTATTTAGTTTTCAGTATTTTGTTCAAGTACAGATCAGGAAAAAATAATGTATTTTAATCGTTCCCAGTTTACTGGTGCTTTTGTGTGTTTGATGGGGCAGCCTAGAGTGATTTGTTCCTGTCTTGATGCCCTGCCTGCTAGAGAGATGCTCTGATGGGTGAATAAAGGTTGGTTGTGGCAAGCAGTGGGCTAAGTTACCAGCAACGTACTCTCGGGTATGTGAATGCAGGCCTGTTCCCAGCATTATGCATGGTAGTCTGTCTCCCAAAGTGACTTCAATGATTTAGGTTGAAGATCTTTTTACACCTTACTGTTTCATGCGTGTGAAGTACAGAGATTAGGTTGTGAGGATTTGACTGTGGAGGACCAATGCCATGGGCATGGATGTGCTTTCTGCAGGCAGGCGGCTTCAAAACATGACAGCAATTATAACTGAGAATCTGGGTGGTTACTGAATCCCTTTGGTGGAGCACCAGAGTTGTGAGGGGTGAAGCTGTACTGCAGGCTTGGACTTTAGCATAGTGATTAGGGCTAGGTCCACTGCTCTGTTTGTTATCTTAAGTGCAACTTTGACATGAAGGGGATTCCAGTGCATTGTGATTGGCAGGCCTGAATTCATAATGTTACAGCTTGACTGATGCTGTTTGGGTATAGATTAAACAGAACTGAAGCAAGGTCTAGCACTGAGGAAGAGTTCTGGAGTTCACTGGGCATTCACCAGTAGGTTGCTCAACTGTGAGAATGTCTACTGTTTCCAGGAAAAGAAATGGGGCAAATAAATTAGGTATGTACCAAGCAGTACAGAATTTTTTATAATTTAATAACTGACATGGGCATAACATCTGTAAAACAGCACTGATTTTGGCTCAAGCAAAACAGTGAGGAATTGTTTTTGTTTTGTTTTTCCAATACCCCAAACCCAAAGAACACTCTTAGTCTCCTCTTTCTAGGCAAAAGGATGTCTATCCTATATCTACCCTTCGAATTGATGCTGTCCCTGATGATTCTAAAAAAATTTTCTGTTCATTATTCCATGAAAAGTTAGCACCTTTCTCATTAAAGAGAAAATAAATTGCTTTAATCTATGGCAGGGTGTTCCCTCTGTATTATGCTCATCAAAATATTTCATGAGAGGTGTATCAGGTTCATAATGTATTAAGTTGATTCCAAACTCTTAAAACTTTCTAAAGATTGGAACCCCTAGGAGTAGCACAAGATAAAATTGGCATCCTTTTTTTTTTTCAAACTTTCATTTCCATTGCTGTGATGATCACCGGCAGATTTATTCATCCTAAATTGACCGATAAAGATACTCTCCTAAATTTAAGTAATATCTGCCTATTAAATTTTATTTTCCTATGAAACAAAAAAATCTTGTAATGGTAACATTTATATGAACATTCTTAGCTATTATGATATCTACTGGTTGGTAAAATAGAACATTGTGAAAATCAGTGACAAATTCCTAGGAACTGTAGAAATACTTAGGGAAAAGATTAAGGAAAATAAATGTTGGACAAAAGCATCAGAGTTGCACATAAGATGACTTTCTCCTGTGTCAGTATTCATTTAGCAGATTTTTACTGATGCTACAAATTCAGGCATCATAATACTTGCTGGCAATACAAATAGGACGGGTAGAGATCATTCTAGAGATATGAGATTTACTGATGAGCTGTTTTGATACAAGTGATAAGAAAAAATAGTGGGAATGGAAAGGTTTAGAGGAAGAAATGACTAGTCAAGATTTTGTGGGTTTAAGTGTATGTTTGTATTTGCACAGAACCATTTTACACCTACATCCTCTTTCTAATGATGCATAATCTTATGCCAAGACTGGGTATCAATCATTAAGATTAAATGTCTAGACTAGACTGATAGTCTCAAGGTTATTTGGCAGAATGACTCACTTGGGCATAAAACCACACATGCAGAAAACAATCATACTGTAGAGTCCAGGATGATAGTCTGGTATTTCTCGACATTTACAGTCTTAGAAATGAGTAACCACAGAATGGCAAGTTGCTATACATGGTAATCTGATAGAACAGGAAAGGAAGATGCACAGTAATTAAAATGAGTTTATGTCTAGATCTTCTAGTTCAAATATCGTTTCCACTGATATGACTCATACTTGTAGTCAAAATGGTGTCTACTACTTTTTAAAATAATGAAGTCACATAGTCAAATTTTTGGTCCACCTTCTTGCAAGCTTTCCTTGTATAATCTCAAATTAAATGTTTCCCTTTGCCAAAAATGTCTTGCAAGTGTTTAAAAACAACTAGAGTAGAACCAACTCTACTAAAAGATGTTCAGAAAAAATAAAACATACATGCAACAAACATTAGGGCTTGTCTCACAATACAAAACTCAATAAGTAAATATAATCAAACACATTCAGGAAAACAAAATCCTCTTTAATTTAGCAGATAACACTGAACAGTGTTCTGCAAAGAGGTAAGGTATGGATTGTAAATGGTGGAATCAGCATCTTGAAAGGTAAATATTTAGATTAAAATCAACATTATGAAATGAAGTGGTCATAAAAAGCATAAATACACACAATGGAGTTCAAGGGCACTATTTAAATACCAGTACATTTGACTGAAAACTTTCATAAACTCAATTAGGTTTTATCTTCAAGATGCAGAAATTAATATGAATTGCTTAATAATTAAAAGTAAACATGTTTTTATAGCATTATAAAACTAAGGAATGTAACATTAGCTACCCAAAAATAATGTATAAACATGGAAAAATAAATGAAAAGAAAGGACATTAGAAGTTCTGAAATTAAACAGACTTTAGTTTTCTCTTAAGGAAAAGTTTATAGAACACAGAGGCATAATCTAGATATTTTTCCTGTTAGAGAATGTAGCATTCTAGGAGGCCAGGGGTAATAATATATGGGCATACTATTTTCAGAAATGTAATATGCCTCTGTGTGTGTGTCTGTGTGTGTGTGTCCCTGTGAATGGTTGTTTCCCAACTCAGTGTTGGGAATTTAGGGAAAATTAGGAGAGTTGCAACAGAAAGGCAAAGAGAAAGAAAGATCCCAAAGGCAATGTGTACACAAACTGGAGCCTTAAAAGCCAGACTCTTTCTTAGAAAGGATTTTCTGAATTCCTTTATTCTTCCCTTTAAAATTTCTAGAAGCTGGCCCAGAATGATTAATCATACAATTTTGTGAAGAGAGATTCTAGTCAAAAAAGGAGGAAGAAAATCTTGCTCTATTGGTCCCAGGGCTGAATGGAAGTGAAAGGGAAAGGCAGATAGAGGAAGCCAGAGAGACGCTTCTGTCTAGCCCAGGCTGAAGATCTCAAGGGAGAAGGTATGTAACACAGAATGAAATGCCCCCAAAGGCTCTCATCTCAATCTGGCTCAACATGGCAGATAAACTCAGTGGTGGAAAGTAGAGAGAGACCTGAGTTTAGCTTCCTCCTGTGACCTGCTTCTGTGTGTCAAGGATAGGACCCCCAAGTGCCTGTGTGCCATGAAAGGGCACATGTGGAAGTAAGTAGTGAGTCAGGCTGGGTCAGAAGTCGAGGCTCAGAGGCTGTGTAGCCATATGCCTATGATGCTTAAGGAGAGGGCTGTTAGCAGGAAGACAATCAAGTCCAGAGGGCCCACTCTCTGAGTTCCACCAGCTCATGCTTTCTCAGCAGATGCCTGAACCCTGCTCAGATGCTCCACTGACACTAGGCCCAGGTAGTGGACCAGGCCAGCTGCCTCTCAATACAGGCCAAGGAGGTCCTAGAGGTGACTCCTTCCCACAGCCTCAAATAAACTACAGTCTAAAACTGCAAATATCATTTAGGTGAAGGGTGAAGAAGAGGACCTCTAACATATTGCTTATTTTACCAGAGACTAATATAATAGTGGATTTAGTTTTTGGAATTGGACTAAATTTCAGATTTTTCTTTTTTGTTCTCCCTACCCTGTAGATGCATATGGTGAAGACAGTCTATTTCAGAGAAACAAAGAGGCTACATTTTCTTTCCAAATATGAGTGGAGATGCGAGTAAATTTGCAACTTCATTACACACATTTTGTCATTATTCACTTCTTTGGAGTTTTCTAATCTTTTCCTGGAGACCCAGATTAACTTTGTCCATTTACCTAATAAGAATCTCCTTTCTGGGGCACCCATGATGCTCACTTCCCTTTGTCTTTTCCTTGTGTATTCAGGATGTGTTGTTTTGCATCTCTTTATCCTCAGATCTTTGAACCCTGCCACATCCAAGGCTCAGTTTTTGTCACACGCATTAATTCGTTCTGTTTGGTGTTTTGTTACTTGAAAAATAATTTGATATACATCACAAGACAAAGTATTCTAGGATAATTATATTGTAACCAACTTATTCTGTTGCCTATAATTTTCCATTGCATAATTCTTTTGCCTTTGTTCTTAAGTAAGTTCATGTGTGTATGGTTGGTCTGTATTGGCTGTATCTAAGTTTTTCAAGGGCAGTGACTGCCATCAAAAGGTTATTTACATACAGTAGGTTTCAACATAACCAGCATTGATTGTGTGCATACTCTATGATTGATCAATACAGAGAAGGAAAGCATGATCCAGTCCTCAAGGAACTTCCAGTTAACCAGTGAGAACAGACATGGCTAGTAGAATCTAAGTGCAATGATAGAGGCACAAAAGGAAGGAAAGTTTTAATTTTAGGTAATGGGGAAGATGCCCATAAGAAAATGGCACATAAGGAGGATATTGCAGGATGGGCAGACTTTGGGAAATAGACTGAGCAAAGAGACTTGCATGTGCAAAGACATTTCTAGAAAACTTATTTCCTCCTTCTCTGTTTTTATGAATACTGTAATATTAAATGACTCCTTTTAACTGTAAAATAAATGTATCAGCATCGTATACCATCACATGGGATGTGATATTTGTAGTTGAAATACAATCTCAATACAAAGTTTAAAAAAAAAGTCAATGATTATATATTTTTTGAGGTGAAAATCACATACAATTAACATTTTTAAGTGTCCGATTCAGTGGCATTTAGTGCATTCACAATGTTGTACAACTACCATCCCTCTTTCTCATTTCAAAATTATTATAACATTTATGAAGAAAGACTACAATTATGTGAATGATCACGTACTCATACAATTTAAACTCTTGTTTTCGTTCTGTCTCTTCCTGTATTAAGTGATCCATGCTAGAGAAAGTATAAATTTTATTTGTCAGAAACTGTCTAAATTAGTTTGTATTTTCAGGACTCCATATCTTCAAATTATTTCAAAAAACTTAACAAAAATTCAATTTTTAGCTTTTAATAACCTTCTCAGATAGCATGTCCATATAGCTCAGGTTACCAGATATACATTAAGAATTCTTCTCTATGTCACATTCATACATTGGAGTATTATTTACCTTAAAAAGGAAATAAGTTTTGACATATGACTACAAAATGGATGAAACTTGAGGATATTATACTAAGTGAAATAAATTAGTCACAAAATTTTAAAAAATCAAATGATTCCACATATATAAGGTACTTAGAGTAGTCAAATTAATAGAGACAAAAAGTAGAATGATGACTGCCAGGGGATGGGATAATGGGGAAATGAAAAGTTATTGTTTGATGAGTGCAGGATTTCAATTTGGGAAGATAAAAAAGCTCTGGAGATGGATGGTGGTGATGATTGTATAATAATGTAAATGTACTTAATCTCATTGAACTTAAAATTGTTGGCAGGACCAATTTTATGTTATGTACATTTGACCACAATTTAAAAAATAAAAATTAAAAAAATGTCTTATCCAGATGATCAGAGCCAAGTTGTCCCACTAAAATCATTGAATAAATGTTCCCATTGCCAGGCAAAACAGCAAAATAAATGTCTTTATTATTTTATAGATATATAGTCTTCATGGTTACATTTGCAGTTGTAGGTTTTTACAAGAGCAGAAAAATTCATGAAATTTATATAACCGGGAGGAATCTAGTATCTTTGTGATAAGGGTCAGCTTACATGTGGAAAGTCAGTTTCCTTTAAAATGGTTAATTGTTCCATTTATTAGGAACTCCCATGTTAAAACTGGCCTTATGAACATACGAGATTAGCGCATCCTAAATGATTATATTTTTGCCAGTGTGAAAATACCTGGATAATTGTCTTTTAAGGAAGAACATTTCTTGCAAAGCCTTCTAAGTATAGAAAGTTATTCTGAATGTGTACTATTCTTGGGGAAGAAAAAATCCTCTTTCTGCTTTTAAAACCAAAAGCCAAAACAATTTGGGGGGGGGGGGTTGAGTTGGAGTCTTGCTTTGTCACCCAGGCTGGAGTGCAGTGACACACTCAAGGTCACCACAGCCTTGACCTGCTGGACTCAGGCAATCCTTCTGGTTCAGACTTTCAAGTAGCTGGAACAACAAGCAGGTCTGGCTACTTTTTTGATTTAGTGTAAAGATGAGGTCTTACCAAGTTACCCAGGCTGGTCTCGAACCCATGGGCTCAGGCAATTCTTTCACCTCGGCCTCCCAAAGTGCTGGGATTATAGGCATGAGCTACCACGCCCGGCCTTAAAACAAATTTTTATGTGGCAGACATGTTGTGTACATTATCTTGTTGACTTATATTTATGTTGGATTATAGTAATTGGACTACAACTAGGCAAAACAATCATATCATAAATTTAGACATTTAAAAATGTAGCTGGGCATCTGTAAAAATAACTTAGAAGACATCTATCAATCATTCAAAAAACTGAGGATATATACATGTCTATCAACAATTCAAGAAACTGAGGATATATACAATGTCATCTATGTCATCTAACGACAAGGAGAAATGCATCATTAGGCGATTTTGTCATTGTGTAAACATGGTAGTGTGTTTTTATACAAGCCTCAATGGTATCGCCTACTACACACTTAGGTTATATGGTATAGGCTGTTGCTCACAGACTACAAACGTGTAACCCATACAGAATGTTACTGCACTGAATACTGTAGGCAACTGTAATACAGTGGTATTTGTTCATCTAAACACATCTAAGCATAGAAAATGTATAGTAAAAATACAGTATTATAATCAAATGGACCTACCTTTGTAAATATGGTACATCAACTGAAACATTATGAGGTATATGACTGTAATATGATAAAATGCTATAAAATGACAGTCTTTTAAACATATTTATATTAAAATTGTTTGAAGGCAAAATTACTTTTGCAGTGACTTTTATTTAGACCGTGAACATTATCAGTTAATGCAGCATTTAAAAGTAAACAAATAATTAAATTATGAACAATTAAGAATATTCTAGCTGGGGTTGGTGGCTCAGCCTGTAATCCCGCGCTTTGGGAGGCCGAGGTGAGTAAATTGCCTGAGCCCACGGGTTCGAGACCCACCTGGGCAAATTGGCGAGACCTCATCTCGACAATAAATCAAAAAAATCAGCCGGGTGTGGTAGTGCACGCCTGTAGTTCCAGCTACTTGGAAGGCTGAGGCGGAAGGATCGCCCGAGCCCAGCAGGTCGAGGCTGTGGTGACAGGGAGCATGCCACTGCACTCCAGTCTGGGTGACGGAGTGAAACTCCAACTCAAAAAAAAAAAAAAAAAGTATATTATTCTACAGGTATCTCCTTTAAAGTTAATTTTAAATATATTTTTAGAGCTTTTGCAAAACATTTAAAGAATAAGTCCAATAGAAAACTACCTCAAAAGAAAAAGAAATATAAAAATAAATGAAAAAAATTAGGAGGGTGAAAATTAGGGAAAACATAACACTCTGTTTCAGGTGAGGCTCTGCTCTTCATGACTTTTGCTTTGCGGAGTTTCTGTTGATTCTTGGACTTCCCAGGCCTACTACAGCTGAATGCCATTCTACACAGGCAGAGAAGACCCCCAACCTTGCCTTTCCAAATTAGGTCTCTGCCAGAATTTCTCCTTTCCCAATAAGACCACGCCATTATCTTAGGAAGGGATTGTAAATTGGTCTTTTATGCCTTCCTTTAGTCTGATTTCTTCTGCATTTATGGAATCTTCATCAAGGGAAACCTGAGCTATCTGCCTGAGCAGAGACTATTATTGTTTCATCATGAGGCAAGAATTTGTAATACCGCCCCCTTACTTTTGATTTTCCTTAAGAGAATAAGCTAAGGGTTCTCTGTTCTTTTTGCTTTTATTATTCTTATTCTTATTCTTATTCTTATTATTAGGTTTTACTCTGTTGCCCAGGCTGGAGTGCAGTGGGCACGATCACAGCTCACAGCAGCCTCGACCTCCTGGGCTCAGGCAATCCTTTCTCCTCAGCCTCCGAGGAGCTGTGACTACAGGTGTGTGCCACCATGCCAGACTAAGTTTTTGATTTTTTTTTGTACAGACAAGCTCTCACTATGTTGCACAGGCTGGTCTTGAACTCCTAGGCTCAAGTAATCCTTCTACCTCAGCCTCCCAAAGTACTAGGATTACAGGAATGAGCCACCACACCCAATTGGGTTCTCTGTTCTTTAAAAGAAAAAAAAAATAATCCCTCTTCCACTCTCATTTTGCCCCTTGCAATTATGGCATTTCTTTCTTTTCCTACACAGTCAGGCTGACTGAAAGGTTGTCTACTGACTGATTCTGATTGCTCATCACCCAGTCACATCTTGCTGTTGAAATCTACTGGTCCACATCTCTCATGGTCTCTTAATTTCTAAAATAAATGGAGACTTCTGGATGCTTATCTTACCTAATGTCTTGGCATCATCTGATAATGCTGTTGGCCAATCTCTCTTCCTTGAGCTCTTTCCTCCCCTCCCTTCTTTGATGCCCTGTTCTGTTTCAGTCCTGTTTCTTTTGTTCATGGACTTTACCCATCCCATAAATGTTGGTGTACCCAAGGATTTTCTTCCTCATGTATCTTTATTCTTCCACATACACAGGTTCTTCTAGCACCGATATGCTTTTGACACAAATCTGCATCTTTAGCCCGGGTTTCTCTTCTAAACCACAACATACACAAGTTTAGTGCTTCCCGGACATCTCTACTTGAAAGTTCTACAAGCACCTCACACTCAGACTCCTCAAACCTGAGCTGCCTTTCTCTTTTCCCATATCCTTTTTAGACTTGTACTCTAAGTCAGGGCTTAGGAGTTATTATAAATGAGCTAAAAATGAGAAAAGTCAAAGTTACTCATTCCTGACAAAATATAAAATTGTTTTCTATGAACATGTGCTGTTTTTGTAACTACCAAACCAAAAATGTCCTGAGTAAAACTCATATTTCTAAGCTATCAATTTCACATGCAGATAAATAAGACCTTAAAATTTCATTTGACATTGTGTCTGCAAGCTCCAGACTAGGATAATTGATTTACTTGTATATGGTTTTCTAAGCACTAACCATGTTGCATTTCAATGAGACTTGATAAGAAATAATTTGATAAATATGGTCTATGCATGATCTTTGTCTATCTGTGTGTTGACAGTAAACTGAAGTCATGGCAGAGTGCCGATATACAGATATTGGTAGAAATTTTAGATGTAAATCAGTCTCAGGAAAAGATTTCTATGCCTGAATTTTAAGTAACAGAGTTTTATGTTTGGGAGGTATTTTGCTTAACAGCAATATCACCAAGTACAATCAGGAGAAATGGTGATTGCAGACTATTTATGTTGATAGTATTGAACATTTGTCATGACTGTTTTCTATGACTTTTTATCCATACTTTGGGCAATATTTACAAGAAGGTGAACAGCACACCAGCAGAAATTTGACTCATAGAAAGCATGACTTGATTCTGTAAGGTCTTGAGCAAAAATTTTAAACCATGAGTTGACCTTTGGCCCATGAAGCATGAGTGAATTGTTCAGAATCTTTGTCTTAAAAGTCTCATTACATAGACTGGGTTGGCAAAGAAAAGGTAAGGTCACATTTGTAAACAACTCAAGATAGATCATTGGCAAGTTAATGTTAAGATCTCACATTATTATATTTTCATTTTAATTTGCATTTGTGTTTTGAAAGCTGCCTTTAGGCTCTGAACTTATCTGCTTTGGTTATGAACAGTAGTAGATATGTGCATCATGGAATGTTGAAAAGATTCTCACCAAACAAGTGCAGCAGTTTTATTCAGAATTAGCTAAAGGGCATAACACTGTAAAAGAGAAAATGAACCACTCATTTGCTGTCATCAAAAATAAGGAAATAGCCCCAGGCCACAGCTGAAGAGTTCTTTTGAACTTGAGAAGTTCACTGATTTGGCAGTGAGGAGGATCTTGTTTGTCTTGCTTGTTCTAAAAAACTATTTATCCTCAAATAATTCCAGTAAGGCACAAGGAGAGAATCGTCAGTCTCATTTTTCCCAAATGTCTCCCTCTGTCGCTTTATTTAATATAATTTCCAAAATATGGCCTTGGGTTTTTATATAGATCTTGATATGTACTGTATCTTTCCATTTAAAATAGATTATCCCTTTAACCTAATATGCCATAAGACAAATATGTAATAATTTCATAATAAAGTCAAAATGGAAAAAAAAAAGATTGTCATTTTATGGAATGCTAACTAGGTTATCAAGGAACAAAAAGTTAGCCTCTTAATATTTTTATTACACTGAAATATTTTTTAAATGTAAATCTTTACGCTAATATGCTTTGTAATCTAACTTATTGATCCTCTCTGCCCCACCTAGTTCAAGCCACCATTATCTCTCTCTCTGGCTATTTTACTAGCACCCTAACTAATCTCTCTGCTATCTTAAGGTCTAATCTCTACCCAGCAGGCAGAGCAATTTTTTTTAACACACAACTCAGATCATGTTTCTCTTCTCAAAACCTGACAGGGGCTTTGCATCTCACTTTTGAAATGGACTAGCAGAGTGGCGTGACCTGGCTCATGACCACCACGCCACCTCAGTTTCCCTCTTGAAAGCTGCTTTAGCTACTCTAGTCTTCTTGCTCTTCTGTGAACACCCCAGGCACAGTAGCTCCTTGGGGACTTGGTCCTGATTTACCCTCTTCTGGAACATCCAGACAGCCATGCCTCTGTCAGGCCTTTGTCCCAATAAATATAACTTTCTTAGTGGCTCTTTAGGGGCCAGCACATCTAAAATAGCAACCTGCCTTTCCCCCAGTCACTTTCATTCTTATCCTTCCTTCATGCTTTTTTTCTTCACAGTAATGTTCACCTTTTGACATTTTCTATATTTATTTGTTGGTTTTTTGTTTGTTTGGCTCATTTCTCCTTAGTAGAAAGTAAGATACATGAGGACAAGAACTTCGTCTGTTTTTTCATTGTTTATTCCATGAGCTAAAATACTACGGGGCTCATAGTAGGTGCTCAATATATATATTTGTGGAATGAGTAAATACAAGAAAATGAATGAGGTAAAACATCAGTAAAATAACTGTTTTCTACTGAAGTTCATTTTTTAAAGTTAATGTGTCCTCCGATACTTCATTAGTAATGTTAACCTTGGCCCATCAATTCCTGGTGTCCCATTCACTTTCATGCATGAGTATTGTCAGGGGAAAAAAGGCACCAAGACCCAACTGAACACCTTTATGAGCATAAGAATCCTACTAGATTCACAATTTTTATTTATTCATTCAGTATAGTTCTATGAATTTTGACAAACCTATAGGTTCATGTAAAATAAGGTACAGAGTAGTTCTCCCACCCCCAAAATCCTCCTCAAGCCATCCTTTCATTGTCATGTTCTCACTTCTCCCCCCACAGCATCTGTCCTCCATCACCCCAGATTTTCATATTTGAGAATGTCAGATAAACATAATTATATGTATATTTAAGCTTTTGAACTGGCTTTTTTCAGTAACGCCTTTGAGATTTAGCCAAGTTGTTGTGTGTTCACTCTTTATTAGTGAATACTAGTATTCCATTGCATACGTGAGCCACTGTTGGTTTATCCATTCACCTAGTGAAGAACATTTTGGAAGATTCCAGTTTGGGCAGTTATGAAACCAACTGCTGTAAGTATTCATTCAAATACATGTTTTTGCATGAACTTAAGTTTTTAATTCTCGAGGGTAAATATCTATGAGTGGGACCGCTGAGTCACATGGTAATGCAAATTTAACTTGATAAGAAGCTTACAAACTATTTTCCAGAGTGGCAGCATCATTTTGCATTCCCACCAGCAATGAATGGGTCGCTTCACCTCCTTACCAGCACTTGATATTGTCAGTAATTCTAATTTTAGCCATTTTAATACATGAGTGCTGATATCTCATCTTGGTTTTAATTTGCATTTCCCCAGTGGTCAATTTGGATGAACTTCAGTTCATATGTCCCATCATACATGAAAATTAAATCAAAATAGATCATAGGCCTAAATCTTAAACTGAAAATTATAAAACTTCTTGAAGACAACAT
Source organism: Tarsius wallacei (assembly GCA_963574415.1). Classification (NCBI taxonomy): domain Eukaryota; kingdom Metazoa; phylum Chordata; class Mammalia; order Primates; family Tarsiidae; genus Tarsius; species Tarsius wallacei. The sequence continues at coordinate 13,667 of CAUYQG010163742.1, forward strand.
GGGAGAAAATCTTTGTGATCTTGGGTTAGGCAAAGATTTCTTAGCTGTAACTCCAAAAATACACTACATAAAAGAAAAATAGGATAAACGGAATTTCAACAAACTTTAAAAAGTCTGCTCTTCTAAAGACACCAATAAAAGAATAAAATGACAAGATGTTGGGAAGAAGAGAGGAAACTGGCAAAAATCCTGAGCGAGTGAATAGTGCAATATGAGAATCAAAGTGAGTGTGATATCCTGGGAGCCAAATAAAAAAATTGGGTCAAGGAGGAAGGAGTGAGTGAGCCACTGGCTCAAAGTTTCTGCTGAGGAGTGGTTATTTTATTCTGAATCAGGGAATAGATAGAGAAATGTTTCCAGGTCTTGCCAGCTCTGGTCACAGTTGTCTTCCTAATCATGACTCAGCCATTCTACTAAGGTAGGCGTTACAGTACCACTCTTGCCCTTTGATCTGATGAGAAGGAATTACATTTGGTGTCCTGGGCTTCATATGTAGTGAATAAGGGATTTAATTGAGGCTTCTGTGGACTTAAACTTCAATCGTTATTATATCTGCATTTATTCATTCACTCATTCATTTTTATTGAGGGACTTCTCTGTGCCCAGCATTGAGCATCACTAGTGATTTAAAACAGGACCAGTACCTGATAATATGGAACTTACAGAATGGAGATAATGACACACATTAATCAAAGAGTAACACTGGGTAAAACTATTATGATTCACTTTACTGCATAATAACAATGGCAAGTTCATTACTAATCCTGTCATCAAAATATTATGGAGACTGTGTTTGGAATTACTCTGTTGTCATCCATGGCATGTTTTTATCAATTAGCACCTCATACTATGAATGTGGTCCTGGGTGTGGATAGACCCTGTGTGTTTTACTCTATCTCCGGGTTTCTAACTGATATTTGTTAAAATATTCCTTCTCAATTGAAGTTGTCATCCACCTTAATTCCATTTTCAGTCCCCAAATACCTCTTCTCTTGTTATTTGACTTCCGTTTAGAGTAAATTGGCCAAATGTAATGTAAAGACTAGCAAAAATGTTAACTGTGAATAACTGGGATGAATCTGAAACATGTGGAATTTGTATACAACAAATGTTCACAGATTTTTGCCAGCTCTGGGAAATTGTCAAGTAAAAAACATTGGCAATAAAGATGGAAAATAAATTTTTTTGAACAAAAATAACTTATATTCTATTTCTGCAAATGTGTCTCCTTAGATAGATTTTTTTTACTACTAGAAATGGCATGTTTTTGCTATGAGCATTTTTTGCAGATGAGAGAGAATATAACACAATTAAAGGCACAGGTTCTGGAACTAAAATTCTTGGACTCTCAGTTCATCCACCTACCAATTGTGTTAACTTGAACCAATTATTTAACCTTTCTGTGCCTCGATTTTCTTATCTATATAGAACACATAATATTTGTGTTTGCTTTAAAGGTTATTATGAACAGTATGTGTGTGTGTGTATGTGTGTGTGTGTATACATATATATGTATATATACACACATACATAGAGAAAGAGAGAGAGAGTGAGAGAGAGAGCGAGAGAGAGAGTGAGAGAGAGAGAGCCCACAAACGTGAGTGAGCACTCCTGGGCTTTGGAGTTAGACAATATGGGTGAATGCATCCATATTTCACTACCATCTGGTTTCACTGCTATTTGTATGACCTTGGATAGCTTAACTTCTCCATACCTATTTGCAAAACAGGACTCATAATAGTAATTATTCCTCATAGAGTTGCCATGAATTATACATGTAGAGCAATTAACACATGCAATTAATATTAGGTCTTATTTTATGATTGGTGGTGATATGTTTCCAAACATATATATGAAATTTAGATGTTCTTATTGAAAACCACACAAAGTGGAACTCAATCATTATTTATGGTGCATTCAAAAACTTTAAAAAGAGAAATTTTTTAAAAAGAGGAGAAACAATATAGTAGCACAGGTTTGCCCGATTCTAGTAATTCTGGGTGAGTTAGGCAACTCAGAATTTTCCAGAGATAGTACCCTAGATTCAATAAAAACATAGAACATAGAATGATTTTTAAGGTTATCATAGTGAGTGAATAGCTTGTCATTAACTGAAGGTCTATCTCTTGATTTATTTGCTATACATAAGATGGATTTATCATTGAGGGGATCCTAAATGCATCAGCACTTTTGATTGGGAGGCTATATGCAATAAATGCTTACCAACAGGATATCCAGATAGTTGAGCTGGATTCGTGAGCTGAAGGGAGGTAACCATAAGTCTGTAGGTAGGACAACAACAACAAAAAATACACTTTCTGTTCTGGGATGAGCCTGTAAGCTCAAGTATCTAACTGAGAAGCCACTGTAGCCTACCTACTAGCCAGCAAACAGCACAGGCAAAGAGCACAGGTCAGGACCATGGAGCATCTATGGGACTGGTTTGCAAGTAGCAACAGGCTCCGTGAATAACAAGCACAACAACAATCCAAGGACAAGCTACATGATCACATTAGTGTTTCCTGTGACACCTGCGCATGTATCCATCATCAAGGGTACCACCTTCTCAACGGACGCTGCACTATTGTCTTCATAGAGCAACCTAAACATTTTTACATCAAAATACTTAACTATTTGGCTCTAGGTAAGCCTATTTGCATCATAACAGAGAAACATAATGCATTTTTCATCTTTTATTTTCTATGGTGGGATTTTAGATATACAGTAAAACTATCAAGGTGGGAGTGGGCAGATAGAGTAAGATTTTAACTATCAAATTTTTTGGAAGAAAAAATCTATCTCTGCTACTACATTGAAAATAGAAAAATATGAGGAAGTGTTTAAATTAAGGAAGTTAAGACTCTTTAATCTACACTTAGACGTTTTCTGAAACACCATGGCAACATTTCTCTTTAAAACAAAGGGAATTTAACCATGGTAAGAGGATGCAATTGTGCCTAAGACTGCTGTCACACTGAAGGTTTATCTGGAGAAAAGATGATCTTGTTCTTTGACTTTGATAGCAGAAACTATTGCTTTTTGTCTTTGTTGTCATGACTGTAATTTAGGGAGCAAAATGTTTTATACAAGTGGAAATAAAAAAATTCTGTAACTTAGTAAAAACCCATAATGTCTACTAATTAAAAACAAGGGTTTCAGTTTCTCATGAACAGAATAAAGGTGAATATAAAGATACAATTTAAATAAAAACTTATATAGAGGTCTTTCCTTAGAATTTTTAATATTTTATTGACAAGGCTTTTTTAAAACATTTTTATTTTTGCAAGGCCTTTTGGTTCTATAACCTGCTAACTGTGAGGTGCAAAGAAGCATACTAGACTAGGACCAGAGTGAGTTTCTCTTTATTATTTGTCAGCTGATGGCTATTACTTCTAAGCTAGGATTTACTCTTAGAATAAAAGGTTTTTTTGGTTTTTAACAACCATTAAAACTTACAAATTAAAACTGATACATATGCTTGATTTGTATAAGCTAGCCCACAACCATACATTCAAGGTCTAAGCAGAGAGTTGAGTAATTTTCTAGTTAAAATCAATAAGCATAGTTACAGTCTGCCTCCACAACTTAGGACCCAAACAATTTTATTTATTTATTTATTTTTATTTTAAAGATATGGGGTACAATTCAGGATTAGGTGTACAAATGATCATTATGCAGGTACCCTTGTTGATGAGGTATGCCCCTCTCTCCCTTGGCAGTTTCCCACGACTGCCAATCCCTTTCTTATAGTTTTTATTTTATTTTTTTATTTTTTTAAGGGACCTGAACCGTTTTTACAAGCATTGTGAATTATTTGCAGAATATTCTTTATTTAAGGACATTGACACATCAACAGATCTTGTAATCACATGTACTTCACAAAACTTGTATAAAGTACAAGAATTGATGAGTTCTAAGGGGAAAATAGTCGGGTCAACGTAGCTTTATGGCCAAAGTTAAAAAGTGAGTGTCCAATTCAAATAAAATATGAAGGTTTCTGGATCTTCACACACTTCTGAACTCCCCACAGTTTGCCAAACTTAGTTAAATTTTAATTGAAATGTAAATATTATTCATCTTTGAATGAAAAGGAGAATGACTCCAAATCTTTTCAAGCAGGCAGAAAGTATTCTGTGTAATGTTTTGTTAGATAAATATCAATAGGGAACAAATACTATTCTGTCCAAGAAGTTCAAATATCCCATGCATTTGATCTCCTGGTGGTATTTTGCAGTGGTCTAGCAGGTAGTTCTTAGAACTGGTGGTGGAAAGGTCATGGTGTTAACAAGATTAGATGTATAACCAATAATCTTTAGAAATGTGTATGAGAAGTAAGAGAAACAGAAAGTCTGCAAACTGCAAAAATAGAGTTTCTAGCTCTCTAAAACCCTTTGAGCTACAAGGTGATCGTCAAAACATTTTTAAAAATTAAAGCGTCTGCAAAATTGGGTTTTGTGTGAAATGCTTACCTTAGTGATGTTAGCAGAAATTTGTATTAAGGTGGTGTAAGAGAGGATATGTGTATGCACATATGTTTTTTTTTTTTGCTAGAAACAGCATAACCTGCCAGAGATGAGACCCACAGTTGAACTTCACACCATCTGACCAATTCTTCCTTTCCCAGGCCCTGAGAACTGTTTCCTATCAGTCCAATAGCCTTCCTTACCAATTTAGGGCTTCATATTTGACTAAGGATACAGGAGGGAACCATTAATTTAAAAAATATATATTTGAAATGGATTGCACTGAACCTGGAGCATAATTAGAAACAGCCTTTTTCTAGAACCTTGAAATAAAAATATTAATGATGTGAGCCTGCTTGGATTCAGTTCCAGTCTCAGCTGATTCTTGTTCTTTTCTCAAAGAAGTGTTAAGTATTTTTGGAAGAACAGAGGCCATTAAATGTATAACATTTGTTACAGGTCACATGTTAAGGGTCCAAGTTTATAGGAATAAAATATTGTACACGATTCAATCTCTTGTTACCCAGGGTGATCCCTTGTAGTCTGTGTGGCTTTTCTATTTTCAGAAAATAAATATCCCATCTGTCCTGAGTATCCACGAAATAAAAAAGTCAATAAAGCTATAGAAAATTAAATAATTGAAGAAAATGAAAGTTTTCATATTAGCCAAGATGTTTTTAGAAAGTATGTTTAGAATTGATTCAAAATAAGAGTGTTACATACTGTGTAGAAAAAACAAACAGCATTCCTCCTGTTCTCACACTACAACAATCAACATGGAAGTCATCTGTGACCCAACGTGTGGAGATTTCTCCCTATAAACAGGCAAGCAATCAATTTTGCAGGAAACACCAGTGTCTTCTAATTCAACTCACTTCTGATGCCATCTTCCTGAAGCTTAGCATCAGTTTCCACAGTTGGAGGTCTCAGCTGCATAAGACTGCACCCACTTCAGACACCAGTCACAAGTCCAGGCCTCCGATCTTCTGACCTGCCGGCCTCACGTTGGGGTTTCCCCTCTTTAGGCTTGGTTGATTTGCTAGAGCAGCTCACAAGCATCAGGAAAACACATTTAACTGTTTAGTGTAAAGGATATTTTAAAGGTACAGTTAAACAGCCAGATGAAGAAATACACAGGGTGAGGTCTGGAAGGGTCCTAAGCACAAGGGCTTCCATTCCCAGGGAGGTCGGGTGTGCCCCGATGGCTCACTTCTACACATAGATGAGCTCTTATTCACCTCCCTGTTAGCTTTCTTGAGCTCCTCTCTGGGCCTTTTGTGAAGACTTCATTGAATAAGCATGAGTGAAGTGTGGACAACCATGGAGAAATGTGATTGGACAAAAGGGGTCTAATCTAATACTAATAGACTGTGAGGGGAAACCCAGCAAGGCCTATCAGTTCAGATTCTTCTTGGCCTCTCTATGAGTCATTACTTCCTCCCAGGTATAGACCAGGACCCCTTCTGAAATGGGGGTCTTTATCAGACAAGGTAGGTCAGAGAATTTCTTCACAGCCAACTCCAAGAGAAAGGTGGGGCAAGATTAGACTATATTTTTAGTTTCTGTGGCCTGCCTTGGGGAGAAAAAGGAGAAGGTGAAAGAGGGCATGAGAGGTCAGAGAGAGATTCTGTTTTCTGAGACCCAGCTTCTGAGGGCTAAAGTGCCTCAAGATTATAACAAAAGACTTTCACCTTTACTGCTCTGAAGTTGCTTTAGGAACCAAGGACAAAAGGCCAAATACTTTAACAAAGGGTATGCTCGTTACTTTAGTAATTTAGGGAACAACAAGGGCTATGAAAATTATGTGGCATTAATTATGGACACACTTATCAAAATCTGTGATATGCAGCCAAGGCTATACTCAGGAAAATTTGTTATCTTAAATGCATTTATTAAAAAATTGAAAAATTTAAAATAAAAGAACTAATAGAATCATGGGAGCTGAAGAATGAAAAGTAAATAAATAATATAAAAGAACGACACAATCAATTCAATAATCTAAAAAAAAAAAAGCCCAACAAAGGAACTAAGAAAGATACATATAACAATTAATGAATTGTTGTAAATTAAATTAGAACAATTTATGTTATGAATTAAAATGATTTGTTGGCATTATTTGAAAAAATAAAAGCTAATACATTGATAGATCATGTAAACTAGATCAACCTTTGAAAATTATGACTATGAAAAAATAAGACATGGATTAAAAAATACAAAATAAGGGGACTGCCTTTACAAATTTAAAAACTATTAAAATTGGCAAAAGAAAAACTGGAAAATCTAAATGGACAAAGATTAGTAACAGACATTGAAATGGAAATAAATTAATGACTTTCCCCCCACTATCTTCTGCAAAGGCTCTAGATTCATATTAATTTGTGAGCAAGTGCTATCAGATCTTGAAAAAGGAAATTTCTCTCTTAAACAGGCTGAGTATTGGTAAAAAATATTTAAATAAAATGGTACCACATTGAAACCAATAATTTACTGTAAATATAATACAGCATGACCAAGTATGGGTTTATCTCGGGAAGACAAAGATGGTTCAACATTAGAAATCTTTCAACAAAATTCACTGCATTAATATATTAAAAAAAGGAAAAACAATTTAATAATCTCATTTGATTTTTAAAAAGTATTCTAAAGGAATTCAATATGTTTCTAATAATTTTTAAACCTTTTGTAAAGTAAAAAATATAAAGTAACATCCTTGACTTTATAAAAGGTTCTACCAAGAGTGAGCACTGTCCTTAATGGTGAGATTCTAGAAGCAGGTCTATGATTGAAAGGAAGACTGAACACATGCAGAAGATTGAAATAAGACCCCTACCTCACCATACACAAAAACTAACTCTAAATGTATCAAAGACCTAAACATAAAACCTCAAACTATAACAATCTTAGAAAATGCAGGAGATACCCTTATGGAAATTGGAACTGGCAACCAATTCCTGATCAAAACTCTAAGTGCCCATACCATAAGAAATAAGACAAGTGGGACCTCATCAAACTGATGAGCTGCAAAGCTAAAGAAAACATCAAGAAAGCAGAGAGACAGCCAACAGAATGGGAAAAAATATTTGCCAACTGTATATCTGACAAAGGCCTAACATCCAGGATCTACAAGGAACTCAAATGCGCCAAAAAGAAAAAAAACAGCCTCATTAGAAAGTGGGCAAAAGACATGAATTGACACTTCTCAAAAAAGATACATGAGCAGCCAACAGACACGTGAAAAAGTGTGTCACCAATCATCAGAGAAATGCAAATCAAAACCACATTGAGATACCACCTAGCTGCAGTAAGAATGGCCATGATGAATAAAACAAACAACAACAGATGCTGGCGAGGATGCAGAGAAAAAGGAACGCTTCTACACTGCTGGTGGGATGAAAACTAGGGCAGCCTCTGTGGAAGACAGTGTGGCGATTTCTGAAAGCACTAGAAATTGAACTTCCATATGACCCAGCAATCCCCCTATTGGAATATACCTGGAGGAACTCAAATCGTTCTACAAAAAGGATATCTGCACATGCATGTTTATTGTAACTCTATTCACAATAGCAAAAACATGGAACCAACCGTGCTGCCCATCGAAGCTGGACTGGAAAAAAAAAAGTGGTACATATACACAATGGAATATTAGGTAGCCATAAAGAAGGACAAACATATGGGCTTCGCAGCAACTTGAATGGATTTAGAGTCTATCATACTCAGTGATCTATCACAGAAACAAAGAACAGAGTACCATATGTGGGCCTTGAATAGTTATCCCAATACTATAAGAAAGGGATTGGCTGTAGTGGGAAACTGCTAGGGGAGGGAGGTGAGATTGGCAGTTGAGGGAAACTGCCAGGGATGGGAGGGGCACACCTCATCAACAAGGGTACCTGCATAATGAACATTTGTATGCCTAACCCTGAATTGTACCCCACATCTTTCAAATAAAATTTTTTTTAAAAAAGGAAGACAACTGTTCAGCTTTTAACTCAAGGTCCCAGTCAGTGTAATAAAACAAAGAAAACAGCTCATATATTGAAAAGAGATTAAAAATTGTCAAAATATGCAGATAATGTAAGCATTTACTCCATAATCCCAAAGTGACAAGTTTTAAAACAGTAAGGGAGTTTAATAAAAATGGCCAAATGGAAGCTCAACATATAATAGATTGTAGATTTGATTCACGTCAATAACAGCCAATTCAAAAGTAAAATGGAATAAGGCGTCTATTTATAGTAACAATAATATCAAATACTTAGTATCAATATTGACAAGACTTTACTGAGGGGCACAAAAGAAAACCTAAATAAATGGGAAAAAACATTTTGTTCATGAATGGAAAGTTTCAATACTTTAAAGATATCTGTTCTCTTCAAAATCTATGAATTTAGTACAATATTAATACAAACGGGAGGGGGCCAAGATGGCGACCGGGCAGCGTGGTCTGTGAGACCTCCACAGAAGAGGACACAGAAAGACTCCAGATCTCTCCCAGGAGGCCTGCTCCCCACACGGAACTTGTCCACGGACACCGCAGAGGCATTACAGCAGGCCTGAGGTAAAAGCGGCCGCTGCCCCTGCCGGCAGCCCGGGGCTGCCACCGGCGGCCCGGGGCGCCGCCGCCGAGGCGACCCAGGGCCTGCCAGCACCGCGGACACAGCCCATCAGAGGAGCGCCGCTGCCGCCCCGGGGACCCGGGGCTCGCTGCCGTGGGCGCCGCGCCGAGGCGACCCGGGACCCCGCCCGCGCCGCGGAAGCGGGCTCAGCCGGTCCGGGGCGCGCGCAGCACCGAGGCGACCCGGGACCCCA
>CAUYQG010163747.1:0-13608 GCA_963574415.1 Tarsius wallacei
CGCAGTAAGCTGTGATCACACCACTGCACTCCACCCTGGATGACAGAGCAAGAACCTATCTCTAAAAAGAATTTTTTAATTAAAAAAAAAAAAAAAGCTGGGTGCGGTGGCTCATGTCTGTAATCCCAGCACTTTGGGAGGCAGAGGCGAGAAGACTACCTGAGCCCAGGGGTTTGAGACCAACGTGGGAAACTTGGTGAGACCTCGTCTCTACTATAAACAAATAATGAAAAAAAATATTAACCAGGCGTGGTAGCACATGCCTGTAGTTCCAGCTACTTGAAAGGCTGAAGCAGAAGGATCACCTGAGCCCAGCAGGTTGAGGCTGCGGTGGTCATGAGTGTGCCACTGCACTCCAGCTTGGTTGACAGGGTGAGACTCAAACTCAAAAAAAAAAAAAAAAAAAGATACAGAAGTTTGGGGGAGGAATGTTGAAATAAATGAGCACCAGCTGCTGAGCTTGGGATGCACAGAAGAATCTGCACCCCAGGCAGGGATAGGCAGGAGGCCCTGCCTCCCTGCTGGGACAGAGAGGCTGGTACAGCCAGAGCGCCCCTAGCAGGGGTTCTAGGAGGCGGAGTGAGCTGTGAAGAGAGCACTGCACTGGGAGCCAGGGCCCCGGTGTGACACGGGGCTGCCACAGGAAGTCCATGTCTGGCCTTCAGCCCTGGCTCCCGGCCAGAGTGCCTAAGGCTCTTGGACTTTCCCGAAAGACAGGGTGACAGGAGCAACTCCTGTTATTCCAAAGAAGCTGCTTCCAGCCCCACCTGAGTTTATGCTAATAGGGTGATGTGCAGGCGGGAGGGGGAGAGGGAGGATGGTTGGCAGAGGGGCTCCCCTAGGACTAGAGGGCTGGAACGCTCAGCCCGAGAGAGTCAAGGGACTGAAGGTAAGCTAGCCACCAGTGGCCAGCGACTCATCAGCCACGCCCATGCGACGATCTCCATAGAAACCCGAAAGGACAGGGTTCCACAGAGAGCATCCACGTGCCGGGAGGGTGGCACAGCCCAGAGTCCATGGGGACAGAAGCTTCCAGACTCTGCCCTGAGTGCCTCTTCATCCATTTCCTTTAAAATATCCTCTGTAGCAAACTGGAAATAGCCAGTCAACTCTCTCTGGGTTCCATGAGCTGCTCTAGCAAATTATTAGAAAGGGGGTTGGGAGAACTCCCGACATGTAGCTGAGTCCGACATAGGTGTGGGTAACCTGAGGACCTGCTCCTTGTGACTGGCATCTGATTGGGGGCAGCCTGGGGGATTGAGTTCTTAACCTGTGGAGTCTTAACCCAGTGGGTGTCCCCCAAGAACTGGAGAATCCGTTGGTGTGGGAAGCCCCCACCCAACTGTGTTCAGCCCTGGCTCACTCCGCTACTCACGTCCAGTAACCTGTGGCTAGTCAACACCCTTCTGGGCCTCAGTTTCCCCACTTGTGAAGTTGGACCAATGGGGAAACTGAGGCCCAGGTGTGCACTGGACTTCAGAGATACTGGGCATGGTGGGAAAAGCATGGGTGCTGGAGCCAAGATCCCAACCCCACCACCTCCCAGCCATGTGTCCCTGAGCAAGTCACTGCCCCCTTGCCTCAGTTTCCTCTCCTGTAAAATGGGATAACAGCCTTCACTCATGAGGTTGTTGAAAGGACCCTGAGTTCGTGGTCTCCAGGCCCACAGCGAGTGCTCAGGATGAAGGATCTAGGGCCTCCCGCCAGGAACCTGACTTCCTCTGGGGATGGGGAACACACTCACCAGAGGCTCGGGCGCCCCCGAAGGGCTGCTGGCCCACCACGGAGCCAGTGGACTTGTCATTGATGTAGAAGTTGCCAGCGGCATTCCTCAGTATCTTTGTGGCCTCCCGCACGACGTCCCTACGCGCAGGGCAGGGGTCAGAGGCCAACAGCCCACGTCCCCACCAGCCCCAGGGTCCACCCTCAACACCCCCGCCCCAGCCACGTGGGCTTTCCAGGCTAAGCCTAGGCTGCATCTGGGACAGGGTCACTGGCCGCCCCCAGCCGAAGGCCCTCAAATGAGTGACTCAGCCTCTGCCTTAGTTTCCTTCTCTGGAGAGTGGGGGCGGCATGCCTCCCTCACAGGGAGCTGCCAGGTTCGAATGGGAAGCTGGGAGTCAGCTCACGCCGGAGTCCAATTCTCCTGGTCCCCTGGGAGCAGGGGACACTAAGGCCCCACCCCTCCTCTCAAGCGCCAAGGCCACCCCCACTCTCTCACAAGGCACACACGGAGCAGCAACTAGTGCCGTGGAGGACGGGAAAGGCAGAGCCTCAGGCCTCGAATCCAGCCTCTGCAGGACTGGCAGTGAGCCCTGGCCGCGAGCCTCATTTCTACTCTGTGCACGGGGCTCCTTGGTAGGCTCCATCACATCCAGGGAGCCCGTCCAAAGTACCAGCTCCCAGCTGCCCCCAGAGGCTGGGATTCAGTGGTCCCTAGGGAGATCCCGCCTGTGTGGGCCTGTGTGGAGAGGCTGCCACCCGTCAGAGCAGAGGGAGGGGAAGGAAGAAGGCCGGGGTGGCATCATCAGCCAGAACCTGTCCAGGAGGTGGGGACGCCGGCGGGACATCAGGATTTAGCGCGCCGGGTCCTGGCCAGGCCACTCACTTATCCTGGGCGAACACTGCCCCCGTGAGGCCATAGCTGGTGGTGCTGTCGACCAGCCGCAGTATCTCCTCGTACTTGTCGTCAGGATAGACATACACGGTCAGCACAGGCCCGAAGATCTCCTGGGAGAGAGGCCCTGGGGTCAGACCCTCCACATGGCCAGTGCCCTCAGCCTTCCCAGTGTCCCTGCTGTGGCCCCCTTCCCCTCTCCCTGGGTTTCAGTCCACACGTCAGCCTCTGCCAGAAGGGTAGGTGCTAGCCTTCTCCTGGGTTCCCTCCAGGATAGCCACATGCCCAGCTCCCTGTCCAGCCCACTCCACTGCAACCTGCAAAAAGATACAAAAGCTAGGCCGGGCGAGGTGGCTCACGCCTATAATCCTAGCACTTTGGGAGGCTGAGGTGAGAGGATTGCCTGAGTCCACAGATTCGAGACCAGCCTGGGCAACTTGGCGAGACCTCATTTCTACAATAAATCAAAAAATTAGCCAGGCGTGGTGGCACATGCCTGTAGTTCCAGCTACTTTGAAGGCTGAGGTGGAAGGATCGCCTGAGCCCAGCAGGTCCAGGCTGCGGTAGCCGTGAGCATGTCACTGTCCTCCAGCCTGGGCGACAGAGTGAGACTCTGACTCAAAAAAAAAGAATTATTTATTGAAACTCAAACAATAATTTCTCCATGGTGGTGGTCCCTCCTCCCCCAGGGCACAGTGGATGGTATTAGTTCAATAGGGACTGAGTTGTGACTTGGCTAGGAAGGAGGGATGATCAGGACTTCTTTAAAAAAAGGTTTTTATGTCTCAAAGTTATTTCCCTACATATTCTTTCTTGGATTTGCCTAGCATTTGAGATTTTAAAACCATACTTATAAGTGTAATAAACTCAAATAATCATACATTCAAACCCACAGATTAGTGCGCACCTACGCATTAGCAGGGAATGCCTATGTTGTGTCTGCCTGACTTCATCTGTAAGTCCACTTGCAGGGTCCTGTACCATTTAAGCCACTGACCAACATGGGTGAGCCACAGGCATGGCCATGCTGTCCAGAGCAATATTTATTTGATACACTCACTTCTGGTCGTGCCACTATGTACAGTTGTACAGTCTGTGCACTGCACAGCTCCAGGGGTTCTAGTTCTTAGACTACAATGTGAATGGTGTCCCCTAAAGTCTTGTCCCTCTGATGTTCCTGCTGGCACCCAGGCTCCAGATTTCCTCTGGAAGTCTACCCTGCCCCATTTGGCTACTAGTCACCCAACCCTCAACTTGGATGAAAGCCATGGCTGGGCTCCCAAGGTTTCCAGGAAGTTTGTGTGGGAAGTTTCTGGACAGCTCAAGTTTCAGAAATAAAAAGCTGTGCTTAAAAGAAATCTGGGCTCAATGGAGTGAGAATTCAGAATCGCCTACAACATCGCCCGGTTTCCTTCCAGGTGATGGCACAGCGTGGGGTAGGGGGAACGGATGAGTCAGAAGTCAGGCCTCTGGGTGCTGCTTCCGGCTCTGCAGGGAGCTTGCTCTGACCTCCAGGTGCGTTTCTTGACCTCCTGGGCCTCAGTTCTCTTGAGGACGGAAGAGACGCCTACCAGATGGCTTCTGGAGGCCCATCCCACTCTAAGTGCCAACGACACTTACCGGAATGCTTCCTCTGAGACATTAACATTGTTCCAGACACTCACAAGTTACAAATCCAAACCAAACCTGAGGATACAGAAAGAGCTACGTTCACGGATTTCTTTCAAGAGCAGTTTAAATGTCCTCTAACTAGTCCCTGTTACTGTCTCCCCAATGGCACCTTCTTCCATTCACTTCTAGAGGCCCTGACTGAGAAAGCGGGGGACTTTAGATTGAGAACACTCCATCTCATAAGGGAGACCCCTCTGCTGTCCCAGCGTTCCTGGTACCACTGAGCCTGGCTGTTAATGTGCGCAGTAGCCTCTGTGGGGTATTGCTTCTTCTGTAGCCTCAGTGAGCTGAGGGGGTGGTTCGCTGGGCAGTCTTGTTGGCAGAGCTGGCCAGGATGGCCTCCCTTGGGTTTCTGTGTGCTTCTTCCTGGTCCAAGGGGCGGGATTGCTGGCCCACCAGACTCAACCGAGGCTGATGTTTTTGTTGACGACAAACCCTGCAGCCTTTTTTCTCTGGGAGGCGGTAACCTAGGTTCTTGAGGTGAAATCCTCCTACATCCCCCTGAAGTCCCCTAGAACTCCAGTCAGGGGTCACTGAGACTGCCATGGCCTCTTTCTGCCTCCAGGGTGCAGCCTCTACTCAAATGTGTTAGGGCTAGGCCACAGCCCATTGCTGCTGGGGCCAGAGAGATCACACACAAGGCAAGCGACTGGGAGTACGAATTAAGGCCGCAGCCACAGCTGACAGGAAAGGCCAGTGACAGCGGCTCCAGCATCGGGAGACGGTGGAGAGTGGGGGACAGCAGAGGACACATGCCTGGCCGCAAAGGACAGCCATAACTCAGTTCTAAAAAGTGAACCCCGCGGAGCTGATTTCTCAAGAGAAATGATGATCTGGACTTGTTATTTTAAAGGTGAAATCTCTCTCTTGATCTTTAAATGTTGGCAACCATTTCAAATTATAAAAAGCCTGTATGGGCTCATACTATATCAGACAAACCAAACATATCTGTGAGTCACCTACACCTGAGGGCCTCTGTCCTAGCCTCCTTGGCAAGGACTGCACCAGCCAAGACCTGGCTTCTGTAGACAGACAGACAGACAGACAACAGACCAATAGACTGACAGACAGAATGGTGGACGGACAGACTCACTGACTGATGGATGCTTTGGGGCCTTGCTTCTCCTGATTGCCCATCAGAAGGTTGATGTCCCCAGCATGACCTGAGCCAGAGCTCTGGCTAAAACCTTGAGAACTAGTGTGGGAACCGGATATTGAGTCCCCAAACTTGGTCTTGATGAGAACTTGATAAATTTCAATGCCCCTGTAGATCCAGGGTTAACCTGACCATAATGACCCCTCTGGCTGTCCCAGCGTCCTTGACTTTTTCTTGGGCTCTCTCTGAGTTCCTGCTGGTCTTCATGTGGCCTGCTTCCTATTTCCTCATGACAACTGGATGATGGTAACTGATAAACCTGAAGGTTTTCCCTTTCTTGGCTATTTGCTTTATAATTGAGGCCCCCTAAGACCAGAAATCATGAAAGAAGTTGATGACTGAGAGGGCAGGTTTCTGCACTGAAAGGAGCCAGAGACAGGTTGGACATCTGCTTCCCACAGGTACCGCCCTTGGGCAGAAGGGTGCTTCAGGCATCTTCCCCACACCTGGGTGGTAGCCGCAGGCAGACTTCTTCATTTCCAGTACCCAGGCTCACCAGCTGTCGCCTTGCCTAGGGAGGATGCTGGGGCCTGCTCTGGGATCTGGCTTACCTGCTCCTTCATGCCCTGCACCTGGATGGAGGCCTATCCCTTTGGCCCTGGGGTGCTGATCAGCTTTATTGAATTCCTTGGTCCAGGTGGCTATGGGCTTGTACAGCTAGTAAACGTTGAGCTTTTAAAGATGCCCAAGCTTCCTCAGCTAGGAGGTGAATGGGCAGAAAAGTGTGAAAACTTGCTTCTGTGATTCTTAGCTTCTTGAAATGTATGTGTGTGTGTGTGTGTATGTGTGTGTGTGAGACAGAGAGAAAGAGAGAGAGAGAGAGTTTCTGGGAACAGATATGGTTTGGCTTGTTTCAGATTTTGTGAAAGGTATTTAGTTTCTCAGCACATTCATTTTAGCATGTGGCAGCTTGAAGTTCAAGTTAGCTTGCTGCGTTGTTGGGGTTTTTGAACCGGTCGGTAGAATTACTGTCACCCTAGGATTTTTTTTTTTTGGTGGCAATTTAGACACATTCTTGCCAAGAGAAGCTTTGGGCAGTTTCTCTTTTGCTTGGGTGTCCTGAAGCTATTTTGGTTTGTTTTAGGCATGTGGTATCCTCCCTTTTGAGCAAATCCTTACTGAAGGTCTCAGTGTGACTTTTCTGATAAAGCTGGAAGCCCTCCTGGCTGTGTGTACAGATGGATTTTGGCACCCTGTGGCTCTTTTGTTCCACCAACAGACGGGTGTGCTTGCTGCTGGTCTGGATGTGTGATTCCAGTTATAGCTTGGGACTGAGGCTTTCTCGGCTCTGACTTCTGACTGGAAGGGGATCCTGAGCTTGTTGGGGTCTTGGTTCAGGAACGTTAAAGCTGTGTGTAGATCAAGACATGGAAGAGAAGAGTTTGGGGTCTGTAGCTCTTTCTCACAGAGATTTATTTCTTGTGAGGGTTGTTCAGTTGGGCTCACACCACTGTGGGCTCCTGGTGATGGTTCATCTTCAACAAAACATGCAAATTGAAGCTGGGCATGATAGCTCACGCCTGTAATCTCAGTACTTTGGGTGGGTGGGAGGATTGTTTGAGCCCAGGAGTCTGCCAAGCCTGGGCAGCATAGTGAGACCTCTCCTCCACTTAAAAAAGAAAAAAAAAACCAGGCTTAGTGGCACATACCTATAGTCTACTTGGGAGGCTGAGGTGGGAGGAGGTCAGCCAGGAAGTTGAGGCTGTGATGAGCCATGATCCTGTGATTGTGCCACTGTACTCCAGCTTGGGTGACAGAGTAAGACTCTGACTCAACATGAAACAAAAAAACCAAACAAAAACCGGCAAGGCTGGGCACGGTGGCTCATGCATGTAATCACAGCACTTTGGGAGGCAGTGGAGAGAGGATTGCCTGAGCCCAGGGGTTTGAGACCAACCTGGGCAACTTGGTGAGACCTCGCCTCTACAATAAATCAAGAAAAATTAGTTGGGCATGGTAGCATGTTCCTGTAGTTCCAGCGACTTGGAAGGCTGAGGTGGAAGGAGCGCCTGAGCCTAGCAGGTTGAGGCTGCTATGGCCATGAGTGTGCCACTGCATTCCAGCCTGGGTGACAGAGTGAGACTCCAACTCAAAAGCAAGCAAACAAACAAACAAACAACCCATAGATTAAGATGTGGCAGAAATGTTTTAAAGGTTGATTTCTAGCTGGGCACAGTGGCTCATGTCTGTAATCCCAGAGCTTTGGGAATCGGAGGCGAGAGTATTACCTGAGTCCAGGGGTTCGAGACAAACCTGGGCAACTTGGCAAGACTTCATCTCTACAATAAATCAAAAAATTAGTCAGGCGTGGTGGTACATGTCTGCAGTTCCAGCTACTTGGAAGGCTGAGATGGAAGGATCACCTGAGCCCATTAGGTCGAGGCTGTGGTGGCTACTGCACTCCAGCCTGGGCGACAGAGTGAGACTCCGACTCAAAAATAAATAAATAAATAAATAAAAAAAAATAATAATGAGTCCTGGAGGCTGAGCTGACTCCAGGCACCATGGTACAATTAGCATGATTAGCATGACTATTGACTTCTGCAGTCTGTCCAGCTGGGCCTCTGGACAGCTGGGGTCAAGCCACGTCCATGGGGTTGCTGGTTGCCAGGAATAGATAGGGAAGGAGGGGCAGGTAAGGGGTGCTCAGCTTCACTGTTCTGCTGAATTTTAAATTTTCTCATTTCAATTAATTTTAAGGCCAGGCTCGGTGGCTCAGCCTGTAATCCCAGCGCTTTGGGAGGCCGAGGTGAGTGGATTGCGTGAGCCCGCGGGTTCGAGACCCACCTGGGCAACTTGGCGAGCCCTCATTTCTACAATAAATCAAAAAATTAGCCGGGCGTGGTAGCGCGTGCCTGTAGTTCCAGCCACTTGGAAGGCTGAGGCGGAAGGATCGCGGAGCCCAGCAGGTCGAGGCTGCGGTGGCTGCGAGCGGCCACTGCACTCCAGTCTGGGCGACAGAGTGAGACTCCAACTCGAAAAAAAAAAAAAAAAATGCCCCTCTCAGGTAGCGTCCAGTGAATAGGAATGTCTTCAGCAGACACAGAGTGTGTGCTAGCGTGTTAGCTATGAGTCACGCCTACCACGCCGCATCACAGCTTAGCCCTCAAGACAGAGCTAGTCTCCAGAAGGCTCTTAAGGAGGAACTTTGGTGGTGGGATTTTCAGACACCCTGACAGGCAGCTGGAGGCCCTTTTTTCCTTTTTCTGGTAGATGGGACTTCCGTCAACCCTGAAATCATGACTCCTCAGCACACAGCCCTCACACCGTGGCGTGCTCCTAGGACGTGTGCAGTAGCATCCTGTGGTGTTGTCCAGCATCCTATGGAGCTCTGGGATGCTCCTTATTGAATGTGTTTTGCCTTAGAATGAAGGGTTTGGGGGCTAAGAGGCAGGAATGGAGAGGCTATGTGTTTTCCTTTTCATTTCTATCTTCCACTGGGTTTTAAAAATTTGACTGTATAATACACAGAAACATAAGCACAGACACATATTATAAGCCTCTTCTCTCAAGTCTTCACTGGGCATTACTATTGGCATGAGAAAGTGCTCAGGAGATTTTGTTATGTGAAAAAAAGCAGGTGACAAAGCCATATAGTTTCGTTCTTGAGGACACACGTGTATATGCAGTGAGGAAAAGTCTTTTTAAAAATTTTTTGAGTTGGAGTCTCACTGTGTCACCCAGGCCACCGCAGCCTTGACCTGCTGGGCTCAGTTGATCCTTCCGCCTCAGCCTTCCACATAGCTGGAACTACAGGTACGCGCCACCACGCCCGGCTAATTTTTTAAATTTATTGTAGAGATGAAGTCTCGCCATGTTGCCTAGGCTGGTCACGAGCCTGTAAGCTTAGGCAATCCTCTCACCTCGGCCTCCCAAAGTGCTGGGATTATAGGCGAGAGCCACCATGCTGGGCCTGAGGAAAAGTCTTGATGGAGATATTCTGTGTCACTTCAGTAGTGGAGTTCTGAATGGTTTCAAGTAATTTTTTGGTACTGCTCTTTCAAATTTTTTCTTCAATGAAGATGCACTGTAAAAAAATGATGTGCGTGAACACAAGTCACCGTCACTACGTCACTACCACATGGCTCTGTCCTGTTCTCTCAGGTACTTGGTACTTTTTTTTTTTTAAGTTTCAAAGTGTCGAGGTTCAGGAAATAGGGTTAAATAAGCAAATGATCATGTGGGCACTGTTTAAAAAACTTGAAATTAAAGCCTAATAACAGGTAGCACAACGATCTACTCCATAGTCACCGTGTGAGAGATCATTAGAATTGTGGATGGCCAGGAAACTGTTCTTTGGCCATTCATCAATGGAACTGGTTTTGCTTTTTTTTTTTTAGTTGGAGTCTCACTCTGTCACCCAGGCTGGAGTGCAGTTGCACACTTATGGCCACCACAGCCTCGACCTACTGGGCTCAGGCAATCCTTCCGTCTCAGCCTTCCAAGTAACTGGAACCACAGGCATGTGCTGTCACGCCTGGCTAATTTTTTGATTTATTGGAGAGACAAGGTCCCACCAAGTTTCTCAGGCTGGTCTTGTGCCTGTCCCTGGTCTGGCTTTTGATTTCTTGGTGTTATGTGCTGAATCAGCACTCCCTCCAAATTCATATGTTGAAGCCCTTCATCCCCAGGGCCTCAGAAAGTGAATGAGTTTAGAGACAGGGCCTTTGAAGAGGTAATTAAGTTCAAATGGGGTCATTAGGGTGGGCCCTACTCCCATAGGACTGTTGTCCTTATAAGAAACAGAGATAAAGATACCCACAGCTCAGACTGAGAGACAACCAGGCGAGGACACAGTGAGAAGATAGCCATGCAAACCAAGGAGAGAAGCCTCTGGAGGAACCAGTTCTGCCAGCACCTCGGACTACTATTGTGTAAGCCACCCCATTTGTGGTATTTTGTTATGCCAGCCCTAGCAAATGAATACATTTGAGTTTTGTATGACATGCTTTATTCAGAATAAAGAGATTTTTTTTTTGAGTCTTACTCTATCACCCAGGTTGGAGTGCAGTGGCACGCTCACGGCCACCACAATCTTGACCTGCTGAGTGATCCTTCCACCTCAGCCTTCCAAGCAGCTGGAACTGCAGGCGTGTACCATGCCTGGCTAATTGCTTGATTTATTGTAGAGACGAGGTCTTGTCATGTTGCCTAGGCTGGTCTCGAACTCGTGGACTCAGGCAATCCTCTTGCCTCTGCCTCTCAAAGTGCAGGGATGACAAGCATGACCCACCGTGTCCGGCCAAGAGATATTGAGGAATATATACATATATTTGAATCAGAGTCTCATTTTGTTGCCCAGGCTGGAGTGGCACGCTCATGGCCACTGCTGCCTTGACCTGCTGGGCTCAGGCAAACCTTCTGCCTCAACCTTCCATGTAGCTGGAACTACAGGCGTGTGCTACCATGCCTAGCTTACCTTTTAATTTATTGTAGAGATGGGGGGTCTCACCAAGTTGCCCAGGCTGGTCTCGAACCCCTGAGCTCAGGCAATCCTCTCGCCTCAGCCTCCCAAAGTGCTGGGATTACAGGCTTGAGCCACTGCGCCCAGCCTGAGGGCTATTTTTTATCTGGCCTTTCCTTGGTCCAAAATATATTAAACTCAGTTTCTGTTTATCTATGTAGGAATTCTGCCATTGACTACTTGAGGATGGTTTCTCTTCAAACTTTTGGGGACAGTGACATCTAGTGGTTGTGTCCTTTATCTAAACCTTTCAGAAATTCTCAATCTGGTTGTACATTAGAATCACTTGGAGAAATTAAATTATTATTATTATTATTATTATTATTATTAGATGCCCAGGCTTTACCCCAGACAATTATGTCAGAATCTCAGGGAGTGGGACCCAGGTGTCAGTACCCTTTAAGGCTTTCCACATTAGTCCAAAGTGAAGTCAAGTTTGAGAACTCCAGATTCTCAGTTAAAACAGTTCAGGGGTGTAAAAATATGAGCTCATATTATGATGAAATTTCTAACAATATGGAAAAGGCTTGTTAATTTCTGTACTTATTTACTGTTCCTATGCCTCCAAGGAAGGCAGCATACATGAGGGACAGAGCACGGGCTGGTTCACTGTTGATCCCATGACCCTGGAGCTGTGCCGGGCAGAGTATGGGCTCATAAGAGCTTTTGTGAAATGAATGAATGAAAAATATCACATACTCTAAGGTTATATTAATCAGAAATATGATTGCCATATGATGAGAAACAGAAGTCTCACCACAAAGTTAGAACATATTATGTTGGGTTCATTTCAAAGTTACTTATGGAATCTTATAGGAAAACATTAGTTGGACCAGGCACAGTGGCTCACATTCTGTAGCTCCAACACTTTGGGAGGCCAAGGCGGGAGAATCACTTGAGCCCAGGTGTTTGAGACCAACCTGGGCAACATAGCAAGACCTCATCTCTACAAAAAAATTTAAAAAACAGCCAAGTGTGGTGGCACATACCTGTAGTCCCAGCTACTGGAGAGGCAGAGGTGGGAGGATCATCTGAGCCTAGGAGGTTGCGGTGAACTGGGATCATGCCATTGCACTCCATCCTGGGTGACAGAAAGCCTGATCCAAAAAAAAAAGTTTGTGGGTCTGTTGTATAAGATTGGTTGATTTCTTGGGGTCTTTACCACCTCTGATCCTGGGAAAAGATTTTCTGAAGTTCGGTGTAGAAGCAGGCTCTCAATGTCTACTGTTTCCGTTAAAAAGAAATATTAAAACTATGAGCGTTTCCTCCATACTCCCCCCCACCCCCCATTGCCTTTAGGCTTAGAAAGTTTTATATTACTTCAAAATCAATAAAATATCCACTTAAAACTTTCCTAGTTTAAAATGGTTTCTTTCTTATATTAAGGGCTTAACATATCTGGAATTAATTTTTTTGCATGTGGTGCCTAGTGAATGCATAACTTCCTATTCTTTTCTTTTCTTTTCTTTCTTTCTTTCTTTCTTTCTTTCTTTCTTTTTTGAATTGGAGTCTTACTCTGTTGTCAAGGCTGGAGTGCAGTGGCACGCTCACAGCCACCACAACCTTGACCTGCTGGGCTCAATAGATCCTTACGCCTCAGCCTTCCAAGTAGCTGGAACTACAGGCATGCGCCACCACGCCTGGCTAATTTTTTGATTTATTGTAGAGATGAAGTCTTGCCAAGTTGCCCAGGCTGGTCTCAAACCTGTGGGCTCAGGCCATCCTCTCACCTTGGCCTCCCAAAGTGCTGGGATTATAGGCGTGAGTCACAGTGCTCGACTCCTATTCTTTTCTTAAACCAAAGAGTCCATCTTGCCCACGTGACTTGTGGCCACTCTGTCCCCTCCCCTGGTTTGTGATGTGCTCTGTATCCTGCAGGAAGTCCTTTCATCTGTTGGTGTGAAAGATATTAGAGTGAGACTCTTCCTGGTGATGCGAGTGGAAGACAGTTCCTCATTTGCAGACTTTCCAAGGAAATCTCTGGGGAACGGCTCCTTGGCCCTTGGGCACCCTTAAAAAATAGCCAGAGGGCAGAGAAAGAAACAGAACAAGACTCGGTGAAGAGATTTCTCTGGAAAGAATTGTTGCTGTGCTCCGGGCCTCAGCTTCCCTTTTCAGGGAGTGGTGGGGAAGTGTGCATTCTAACCCCAAGCTTGAGACCACTAGGAGATCGTCTAAGAGTGCTTCCCATGGGGGTGACACGGAGTATGGGTGTTGACTTAGTCTAGAGTGTGAACTTCGACCTTGGAATCTGGGGAGCTAGGGAAGTGACCAAAAGCACTGCTGCGTGTGGATTGGCCTGCACATCTTGGGTTTGTAGGGCACGGGTTGTGTGAGTGTGTTTTGAAGACCGATGGAGGGAATGCTTTCTTGAGAATATGTGGTTTAAAAAATGTTTACAAATTTTTGGCTAGGCTCGGTGGCTCAGCCTGTAATCCCAGCACTTTGGAAGGCCGAGGCGAGAGGATTGCCTGAGCCCGCAGGTTCGAGACCCACCCGGGCAACTTGGCGAGACCTCATCTCTACAATAAATAAAAAATTAGCCGGGTGTGGTAGTGCATGCCTGTAGTTCCGGCTACTTGGAAGGCTGAGGTGGAAGGATCGCTGGAGCCCAGCAGGTTGAGGCTGCGGTGGCCGGGAGCATGCCTCTGCCTTCCAGCTTGGGTGACAGATTGAGATTCCAACTCAAAAAAAATTAAT